>JANKOE010000005.1:52970383-52982883 GCA_026284465.1 Erythroxylum citrifolium | reverse complement strand
CGTCAATGCGCTGTGCGCTTTGAGCAAAACGCATAACGCAGCGTTTAGATGCTGCCCTCTTCTGCTTTTCATATCATTTTGTTTGTCTTCCACTGTCGTTTTTGTATCTTTCTAGCTACTGTGTTATTTTATTTGGCAGCTTCTTGGTTGTCTTATTTTGTGTTTTCCTTCTTGTCTTTTAATTTTCTTCTTCTTGCTTCACGAAGATAAGTAAAAATTAATCTTTAGAAAATAACACAAATGTAGTACTTTTGACTCACTTTAATTTATTTGGTTTCAAATTGTACCTAAAATCATACATGAATTAAAGTTAATATTTTAAGCAATTTCATGTCAATAATCGCTAAATGTAAATGATTAAATATATCAACAATTAAACATACATCAATTAGCCACTGAGCTTTTTAGCTCAACCCATGTTTTTCACTCTTCAAGTGCAGAACAAGACGAGTGTTGAACCTTGTAAGGCATCAGAAACTCCAAGATAGAGAATTTTGTAAATAAGTTAGTGACTATTTTGGATAGCTTTATATTAATATCAAACATTAGCATTCTTTCTATTTTGTTTTAAGTTATGGATGTGAATGATGGATATGTAATTAAAGTTAGGCTCAAACTCTATTTGAATTCATTAATGAAATATGATTGCGTTTTGGGCTCATGACTTTCCAAGTCTTTACATTACATTTTCAATCTTTTCATAGGTGTAGAAATCGTGTTCTGAATTCAGGGAAAAATCTGGATTAATCTAAGATGAATTAGAGAAAATGGTCTTCTAGAAAGTTGTAGCTTATCTTTCTAGCTTTCCAACGATATAAATTATGAAAATTTTGGTATCAGAGTTAATAGATATGATCATTTTCAGTTAGTGATGCTGCATAGGAGGTTTATGCGGAATATCTTTAGTCGCACTCACACCAGGCGCTCCGCGATCACACCAGACACCCTTGCGATCGCACCAAGCACTCTCACGATTGCACCTTTATCCTCACGATTGCACCTTTATTTCTCACGATCGCACCTTCATCCTTGTGATCGCACTCTTATTCCTCTCGATCGCACCCGAAGGGATTCTCTAACTCTGAACATGTTTGATTGTTTTGGCCATAACTTTGTCATCCGACCTTCAAATAACTTGATTTTTAAACCAATAGATTCCTAACACATTTCTTTATCTCTACATAAAAATTAATAGCCTTTGGCATTGATTTGAAAAATATTGATCGAATCAAAGTGAAGGAATCGATTGAAAGCGTATGAACTGGACATGTACTGAACATACTTCGGTATTTTGATGATATCTTCATCTGTAGAGCTCTAAATGAGATGATTCTTATTTCTAAATAAACTAGAGACATGGAGCTACAATATTTCTAAAGAAGTCAATTTGTGATCTCGGTAATTGACTGGTGTGAGCACACCTCCTTGCGGGATGCGTGTTCAGATGTCTCTTAGGGCATCGAGCGCATGTCTTGTGAGGGCAGGTGCCCAACACTTATGGTATCAAAGCATGAAGATGAACCGATGATGATTAATGAGATTTCATTGAAATGGCCCTACCAGTTAATATGCTCATATTTTATGACTACGAATATTGGGCTCCCGAATCGGGGTCCTCCAATAGATTCGACCTACATCAATACAGTTTATTCGATAACAACAGGACAAGATTTTTGTCATGGGTAGTGTTACAACCTAAGCCAAAACTGAACTTCAAGCTAAATGTTAAGACCCTTAAGGATAGAATTCAAATTCAATTTCTCTTAAAAATTGTAGCCGTATGTCTCTAGTTTAGTCTAAATCAAAAATCATTCTATTTAGAAATCTACAGATTAAGATATGACCAAAATACTGCTGACTATTTAGTGAAATTATTCCAGTTAAGAAATTCTGACACTCCTCATTCATCTGAAATTGCAGAACTTCTTCTCTTCTTCCTTTTTTTTTTGCTAAATCTAACATTTCGAACTTATATCCATCATTTTCTCTTTATTTCGACTCTCATTTCAGCTCAACACATTCACAACAAATCAAATTCCATGATTAAACACAAACATAAAAAACAAAACATCATTCATGCACATTCATCATTTTCTAAATTTCTTTCCATTATTTGCATTTCTTCATTTTTTCTACTGCACTTTTTCATCTTCTTTCAACACTTTCACTTCCTTTTAAACTTATCATTATAATCCTCTCTATATCACGACATCACCTTACACCTTTTCCTTAACTCTTAACATCTACATAACAACTTATCACTTATGGTTTTCATGTTCTCAAAATAGTACACAAACATATACATTCATCCACTAATTTATTACACCTAGTAATCAACTTCTAGTCTAATTTTGAAACTCTTAATGACAAAATTTGAATTCGATGTCTTATGAAAAATGTAGCCATATGTCTCTAATTTAATCAAAATAAAAAATAATCTCATTTGGATAACTACAGAACAAGTTATGGCTAAAATACAGAAGCTTAATCAGTGGATATGTTATAGCTAACATTTTCCAGCATCCTCTTCATCACCATTTAGTCTCTCAATCCTCCCTTAAAACAACTCATAAATACCATTAACACATTAAAACATAGCATATATCTATTTATTGCAACATCAACATTACACATATCTCAACTCCTCTATCATGATCATTAAATACTAAACTATCATCATATATGCTTCATTTAGCAAAACCATGAAGATTAATAATAATACACGTACTTGTTTTGGCTCCAAAGTTGAAGATCACGTAACCCTAACTCCCAAACATCCCAAGATCATCTTCATGTATGAAGGAGAGATTAGGTTTTTATTGTGACAAGATGAAGAGATAGAAAAAACGATAGGAGCAAATGGAAGGTGAGAACAAGCACATTGAGAGGGTGAGAAATGGGTGTCGTAGATGAGACAAATGAAAAAGATGAAGAAGGTGAGAACATTTGGCCAAAGAAGTAAAATGAAAGACTAATTAAAAGATGGTCTTTCAAAAGTTTTTTTAAAAAAAGTGGGTTTAATGCTTGGCTTGGCAAGTGACACTTGTGACTTGCCACTTGTCCAATTTCTAAGGCTTTAAACTAGGTTATCTTATTTAACTTGTCCAATCAATTCCAATTCCTACTCCAATTGCCTCCCAATTTTCAATGACACTTGTTAATAAATCACAAGGCTATTTATCAAATTTTTCATTGCCATTTAATAGTAATTTTTACTACCATTTATCAATTGTTTTGCTACTTGGTATTTTTCCTAGTCCAAAAATACCAAAAATTTCATAAGTTTCCTAAATTTTACCCAAAAAATTCTAAATCAATAAGTATACTCTCCACATCAATTTTCATTACAAATAAACAACAATTCTCAATAAAATCACATTTATAAAATCAATTATACCCAAAAAAATGTCAATTAATGCATGTACAATTATTTTAATGTGCAAAAATTCAATATTCAAGTGTATGTGTATGCCAAATTTTGCATGAACATGAAATGTACTTTTGAATTTCCCACTAAACTCATATATATACTATTCTAGGGTCCTAGCCCCTAACATGGAATAACGAGATGTTACAACAATAATAAAAACTAGATAAGTGAGATTATGATAATAAGGAATGCGCAAAGGAAAGTCACACTAGCCATGAAGATCAGATGGAATCTATGATTTTCGTAATTAAGTTCCTAGGTGTTTTGTACTGAGCTAGTATTTATATGTAAAAATACGACATGGCATTGATGTAATAGCTTTTGCTAGAATTTTAATTAAAAAAAATTCATTCATCTTCCAAAAAAAAATCTAACTAGAACATTCTTAAAGACTGTTTACAAATAGATCTTGTAAATAATTACTCATAAGCCAAGCTTAAATAGTTGGCTGGTTCTAAAATGTATAGTTTAGGCAAGCTATTCCTAAGGTCTTTCTTTTATCCTATGGCTTATTATGAGAGATTAAAATAATAAATATGATAATGGGAAACAACAGCTACTCTCTATATTGCAAGTTATGTAAGCAATAACATAAAAACTATAAACCATCTATTTTTAAAAAATTTGTATTCACGTCAGGTATATGGATTAAGATTTAGCAACTCTGCAACCAAGGATGCTCCAGCATAAAATGGTTTGAATTTATATGTAATTTCAATTAAGATATAAATGTGTGTAAGAGTGATGTCGTGTTATCTAAAATTGCATTTAGAAGTATAATTTATACTATTTGAAGGGAAAGGAATTGGAGTAGCCATGAATAAGAGGGAAAAGAGTGATTTTTATCATAAGGAAACATTGCTAAAAAATTGTTACTTGAGATTTACAAATTTTAGAAAAAAATTGGATTAGGATATATACCATGAGAGTTTATAAGAAGAACTTAAAACTTTTTCATTTGGATAACTAGCGGCATATACTAGACTATGTGATTGTTGATTTAAGTATTTTTATTGGTATTTTATAGTTATTTTTATTTGAAAATGATTAAAAAAATTTATTCATTTTAATTGATTTCATATGTTAAAACATAAATCAATACTAGTATATCATAATTATATATCATATAATTATTAAACTTTTATCGTATGTAAACTTATGGATTGAGTTCAAATTGAACATTTCGATAACAATAATTGTAATCACAAATACTGGTAGTCTAAACTATAATTATATTATATGTAGTTATATTTGCACCAATGGTAATTACTGCAATAGTTTGCAATCCAACATATGACCCGACAATCTAAAATTTAAGATCTTGCTTTTGCATACCCCCTCTTTCTATCAATTCCACCTGATTCATGGTCAAGATTTTTTCTACAGATTCAAAAAGGGGAAAATAAAAAATAAAAACAGATGTCAGAGATCATGCTGTCCAAAGTGAACGAATTCTAAGCAAGCTTAATTCCATGCAAGTATAATATGTCCAACAAAAGTAAAGGTAAAAAGGGGGCCTAATGGACAGGATATCTATGCATGTATTTTAAGAAAGCTACGGAGAGTCGAGGCTGGAAAGATGCTAGGCGTTCCCTTTCGGTGTGTTTTCTTTTGTAAATCCGTTCTTTTCTTCGTTAAGGCTTTAAATACTTGTTCTGGATCAGGGGACCCCTGTAGTTAATAGCATAATCGCCAGATTATAAATGGACACATTGATGCATTGTGTCTGTTGCCAAAGTTCTTAATGTTCAATGCTTTTCCCAATACATCCGATTCATAATAAGTGTCGTTTTAGATACATTTTAATTATTCAAAATAAGTGTCATTCTTGACTTTGTATGTACGTTTATAATTTTACTTCCAAAATTAACCTTTAATTTCTATCTCATCTTAATTACATAGATCACAATATGCAATTTCTCTCATATGCTAATTATTGCAAATTACCTTTTTAATGCACTTTATGAGAGTATTAATAAGGGTATATCCATAATTTCATTAGCTTTCTTAATAAGCGTATGTTTTTTTAAAACGACACTTATTATGAATTGGAGGGAGTAGGTGCTTATCCTTACTAACAAAATAATGAATTTGGATCATCTATCCTGTCCAAAACAAATTACCCGCTCTGCAAATAACGAAATTGAAAGCAACCAACCATTTTATTTATAATATGATATCTTAGTCAATTGGACTAAAAAAACAATTGTTTTCGTCAAACTTTTGATGTGATGCTCAATGCAATTAATAACTAAATCAAAGAGGTCCCTTGTCGTCGGAAAGTAAAAAAGCTTTGACCGCCAGAAAGTTTCGAAGCACAAGACTAGAACCCCAAAAGTTTCGAAGCACAAGACTAGAAATCTTAACTTAGCAGAGGTTGTCTTGTCTTTGGCCCCCATTTTGTAATAACAAACTCATCATTCAACGTTTACTGTTTTTGATTGACAACGCTCGACTGCCTAATTTCTTTTTAAATTTCTTCTATCATTATTTTTTGTTTCCAAATTATAGCTAATTTTTACTTTTTTCAGTATAAGCAGTAAGGTGGGCTTAGCCGGAAATGGTTAGGACAAAGGTGATGGAAGGTAAATCGGTTGATAGTAGGTAAATGGTTATCAATGTCTACACAATTATTTTTCTACGTTGCAATTAGAGAAATTTAAAAGTGTAAAAAAGAAGAAGACGTGAGAAAGAGACAAGCGCTGGTGCTGGTCCAAACCTTGGGACCAAGACAAGACCAGCACATCCTTCCTGGGAACAACGCCCCTACTAGAAACCAGGAAACACTTTCTTCACTTTTACATCTGTTCGTGTATCCACACTAAAACATAGGACGTGGGCTCCACGCCCCCTTATTTACCGAGAAAACAAGCCACCTTTTTTTCGGAACACATTATCTTTCAATAAATGGAATGGAATGGAATACTCTGCGACTGAGATTGTATTAAAGTAAAGGGCACACCAACTTTAGAAACAGAGGATCTCGCGGAACTTTTTCCCCTTCTTCCTGCTTCAAAGTTCTTCGACTTCCCTCTTAAGGATGGAACAATCTTTGCATAACAGAAGTAGAACAAAAGCAAATAACTTTTTTTTTTCTTTGGTCCAGTCTCAAAGAATACCAACAAAATATACTCTTATCTTTTTTTTTTGGTATTAGAAACTAGTACACCTTTTCTCTATAGAGCCTCAAAGTTACGTTCTTGAGGACATTTAAGATAAGAACCTCAACTTTGACTGTTTCCTTTTTTATGATTGATTTTCACGAGGAACCCACTTCGGAAACTTCGAAATTTGGGAAAGAAACGGACCAAGAAAGGAGCTTGTAAAACGTACAAAAGTATAAAAATAAGAGGAAGAAAAGAAACCAAGATAATATGCGCATGTAAAACAATCATAATCCCTCAAGAATCGAATCTTTCCAAAATATTTTAAATCAACATGTCCATATTATTCCCCCCCTTGTTTTATTTATCATACTGGTACCGTCAGACCGGTGAAGACCACAATTTGGACGTCAGTAATAAATAGCTGGCAGTTTTAGGACGGGAATACTCAGGTTCCTTTTATCCTTTTCTGGTTTCGTTGCCTGTCAATCCTTTTACTGGATGAAAGCATGGCAGATATCAGCCAAGAAGGTTGACTTTTTGCCACAGCCGTCACACGTGCTTAGATGTTGCATTTTGATTTTCCTTTCTGGGTAATTCTGATTATGGTTATTGGATTTGATTTTCGTTTTGGTTCCATTCTTGCGTTTTATTTATTTCTTTTGGGTGTTCATGTCCCTTTGATTGCTGAAAAGATGTGGATTTAATCTTCGATTGACTGAATCATTAGACTTCGTAACTGGCTTGTTCTAATGCATTGGCTGTTTTCCAATAAAAAATTGAAGGTCTAGGATTTAGATCGTTGAGGTTGTCGACAATAAAGTCGCTTCAGACATGACATTAAGGAATCAAGACCAGAAAAGCAAGGTTGGTTTCTGGTTGTATCAATTCTTTTCTTTTCCCCTTTTGATATTCTCTAAAGCATCCATTGGGCCAGCCGTCGGCGGAATGTTGGCTTTTATAATACTTATCTGTGACATCGACACCATAGAATCATTATGACATCCACCATTCATCTCGAGGTTCTATCCAAAAACTAGTTGAATTTCTCTTTTAACTTCTGGTTTTTTGCTCTTCTGTTGCATTTTACAGTCTTTCCTAGAGAGATTTTTCTGGTCAAAGGATGGAAATGGGAGGAAAGAGAAGAAATCTTCACTTGATTCTTGCGGTATGAGCTATGACATTGCCGTTTAATGGAAATTTTCTTGTTTTCAATGTTTCCATTTGGTTATCAATGTTGTGAAAAGAATCGTCCCTTTGTCAGGGGAAGATCCTTATAAACGGAATTTATCTTTTAGTTAATTAATATAAAAATGCCATTCCTTTCCTTTATTTGGGTTAGGAATGAGATACTTTTGGCCTTTGATGAAACTATCTTTGTACCTTTACACTGTTCCCAAATAAATTTTAATTTTATAAGCAAATCATGTAGAGATTACGATTTCAAAAAGGCTTGGTCAAGGAGAAGCGTAGCAGTAGTTGATGTGAAATAAAGAATATAATTGCAATTTGCTCCAACAATGGGAATACATTCATTTTTGAACCCTTATACAATGCTGGATTGAACAATATCTCTATTCTCTGTTTCTCTGTGACTCAACTGGGGTGTTTGTTTCTTATCTTCCAGTTCCTTTCCTATTATAAGTACTTCTTATCTGTTTCAATACAAGTGCTAGAGTGTAAGGACTGCTTGGATGTTGCACCTACCACCAGCAATTTGTAAACTTTTTTTCCTAGCCTATTGAGCCGTGGTCTTGAGTGGTATTGTTTTTGAATCGTTTTCCTTGTGTTTCTTATTACCATTTATCTCTGCTTCTTTCTACTTGCAGAAGAGCATTCTGATTCAGCACTTGAGTCTTTATTTTTGAACAATTTCACTGTTCCCATGCCAATCAATCAATCTCAGTCATTCAGGTGACACTTTAATGACTACCCACTTCTTAAATCATCATCCTTTTTAACAGTTGATCACTTAACTCATCATTTTTATTACTCATGGAATAGGAAATAAAATTCTTATCAATTTTCCTCCTTGCCTAGAGTTTTTGTGGCGACATGGAATGTAGGAGGTAAATCACCACATGATGGCCTCAATCTGGACAATTTTCTTCAGGTTCACAATCCATCAGACGTATATGTTTTGGGGTATTCTACCTTTCTTTCTCTCCTTCCATCTTTTTTGACTGAAAGATTTGACTGAAGTCCACGATAAAAGACTTTCTTGTTTTTGCCTTATATTATTATGTGCCCTTCTCAAGCATGAGCTAGCTAAAATACTTAACAATTAATTCTGTTGTTGATCTGTTTCCTTGTGTTTTCTCATCTGATGGAATGTGAACTTTCTGTAAGACTGCAATTTCAATGCTTGCTTGAAGTTGCATGGTACATAGACTGGTTTATTTCATCTCAAAGAGAAGAGTTTTAATTCCAATTGTTGTGCTGAATAACAAAATTCTATTCAATACAATCCCCTTCATGTTATTTTCTACTAAAAATTCTTTCTATAAACATTTGATTATGCTTTCTTTCTTCCCACCCTTTTTCTCACTGCAGTTTTCAGGAAATAGTTCCCTTAAATGCTGGAAATGTGCTTGTAGTAGAAGACAATGAGCCTGCTGCCAAATGGCTAGCTTTAATAAATCAGTCATTGAATGAATCATTCAATGTGTCTTCGAGATCTCTAAAATCAATTCTCTTCCAGAAGCCTTCTCTTAGAAAGATCTGCAAAAGTTTCAGGACAGAGAGTCGAAAGCGGCTGAAAGCTTGCAATTGTTCTCCAATATTAGAAAAAAAGTCTAGCAAGGAATTTTGTCTTTGGTGTCCACAAACTAACATAACTGAAGAAGATTTCTCATCTGAGGAGGAGGATGATGGACTGAGCAGTTATGTATCTTCAGAAATCCCCACCCCTGCTGGTGATCAGATGAAGTACAGCCTTATAGTTGGAAAACAAATGGTCGGAATTTTTCTTACAATCTGGGTGAAGAGAGACCTTGCTCCACATATAAGTCACTTGAGAATCTCTTCCGTTGGTCGTGGAATCATGGGCTACCTTGGAAACAAGGTATTATCGAGATATATAATCATACAAAATTATGTGTCTCTGGATCATTCATGTTAATCATTTAAGACTTTCTCTTTGATCTACTATTTTGATCTCTAATTTAGAGTTGATTGTCTTGTTGCAGGGATGTATATCTGTTAGCATGTCTGTCTATCAGACAAGTTTCTGCTTTGTGTGCAGTCACTTGGCATCAGGTGAGAAAGAAGGAGATGAGCATAGGAGAAATTCGGATGTCATAGAGATCCTGAAGAACACACAATTTCCAAGAATTTGCAAATCACCACATAGTCGAGTTCCGGAAAAAATAATTGAACATGAGTAAGCCCTTCAGAAATCTTTTGAATGAAGAGTTGCATTTTCTTTTCTTCTGCCTTTTCTGTTAAACCTGATTTCTAGCTGAACAATTGGCCCTAGTCGCATCATATGGTTAGGGGACTTGAACTATAGAATAGCCTTGAGCTACTCTGAGACTCGGAAACTTCTCGAGCAGCAGGACTGGGATGCACTTTTTGACAAAGATCAGGTACAATGCTCTAAATCAAATAGAATAATGGCTATTATGATTGAATACAGAAAAATGAGCAACGGAATGTATTCAATTCTTTGCAAAGTAATTTATGATGTGTCCATTGAGAAAAGTTTCAAAGACGATCACATTATTTTATGTATTTTTTGACCAAAAAGAGATGATCTCTGGTTTAGAATTACTTATATGGGGAGGCTGATTTCTTTTTTCACAGGGTTGTTACCATATAAATTAAATATGGACGGTTAAAATTCATTCCCGTGAACAAAAAGACTAGTGCTTGGATTAAAATCTTGTGCAAGTCAAAGCTCTGCAATTTGATAGTTTGTCTTCATAGGTATACATGCCTAGGTTGGGCTTTTCTATCATCATTCCAAAAACATGTTTTGACAGCTGAAAATAGAAAGGGAAGCAGGACGTGTGTTCAGGGGATGGAAGGAGGGAAAGATCTTCTTTGCACCTACCTACAAGTACTCTTACAATTCAGATTTATATGCAGGGGAAAGAATAGAAAAGAAAACTAAAAGAAGAAATCCAGCTTGGTACCATTGCTGCCATTTCTTTGTCCATATTTTCCTAAACTACACAGTTTGCTATGGTTCTTGAATATCCGAGATTTCCAGGTGCGACAGAATACTTTGGTGTGGCGGGGGAATACGGCAAATTGCTTATGTGCGTTGGGAGTCTCGGTTTTCTGATCACCGGCCTGTATGTGGAAGATTTCTGGTGGATGTAGAGGTTCCTGAAGCTGAGTCAAAGAAGGGATCGTTAGGCTTTAACATAAGAGTTGCAAGTGGACAGCGATTGCCTTTAAGTAGAAGATAATTGGTTTTCTTTGGTTGCAATATATAGGAAGGTGAGTTGTTTAATGATTTTAGCATCCTATACTAGTGACTGCTGGAAACAGATTGCAAAACGTGTGTCCCTGACTCTGTCTCCAATTTCATTTCATAATCTTACTTTGATTGGCAGCTACTAATGAACCGACCAACATAGCTACCATCAAATTGAACATCATATCGACCTGCAGAATGGGAAATATTCCTTGAAGGGCCATTCTCATGGGTGAACTCTAGACTAGGCCTATACTGTACAGGCTTTTTGCCATTGTCAAGCTGTGAGAAACTCTTTTTTTTTTTCTTTCCCATTTGGATGAACTAGCTAATTTACATCTGAAAGCCTATATTATTCTGAGCCTGGATTCTCCAATCCATTCTTTTCAGATATTTTGTTTGGTGGTGGTCAATATTTTGTTAAATAATGTCTTCGAGTTTGTTATGTTGCAAAAGATGCTTCTTTCTTTTGTAACGTTGTTTCGTGAATAATTGAATCAACTTCCTTGTGTTATTTCTTCTTTTTCTTTTGACAATGAAGGCTTTGATGTTGAAAATGAACAAGTAAACTTTCATGCCATGGATTTTGAGCAATTAAGTCCAGTTAACTCATTACATACTAAAGTCCAAAGTCAATGTATTCGGTGTACAAGGCTCTCCGCTTTGCGAGAGTCATTGATATACGCAACCTTCTCCTTATATTTTAGTAAAGACTATTTTTGTTATTTGAGCCTGTGACATTCTGATCACAAAGGAACAACTTTATTTGATTACTCCAAAATTCTCCCCATTACACACTAAAACTTGTCCAATTAAAGAACTTAGACATATTTGTAATAAAAACGCAACCGCCTACAATTTTGAAAATGAATTGAATGTTAAATCATTTCTGTTGCGAGCATGTCATACAAGATTGTAGCAACCAATTTGCCAAGCATCAAATAACCATCATTCATCACGTGCCAGTTTCCCTTTAACAACCTGTTTGGAAGATACGGGATTGAATTCAATTCATCTGTTTAGAACCCAAAAAAGGGCATGAATTGAAATCGTGCGTGGGTTTAAATCCAACTTTCTTAACAAATTGAATTCACGTTCCAAATCATGTGAGTTCAACCCATTAAGCTTGACCCTTCTATATCCTACTCCCAAACTCACATCTCCAATCTTACACCAGACGAATGTCTCCCAACAGCAGCCTCCAACCCAATCTCCCAACAGCAGCCACGCATCACCAATGCTACTTTCTCCCACGTCCACGCAACAGCACCGAGCCAATCTCCCACCAGCAGCCACACATCACCAACGTGAGCGAAGAATGAAGATGGAGAGGAAGTGACTAGGAAGCATGACAGTGAAATGAAAATATGAAAAAGAACAAACCTTTATGTTTCTGGTTAATATAATTGGAAAAAGAACAAACCTTTATGTTTGTGTTTAATATAATTGGATTGTTGTGTTATTAGTTATTTATCAAATTTCCAAAACCCTAATTCAAAATTATATATTTAATAAATTAAAATTAATTATCAATAAAAATTAT
>JANKOE010000005.1:52845716-52861018 GCA_026284465.1 Erythroxylum citrifolium | reverse complement strand
AAATAAACATAAGAAATTCACGAAAACAATTAAACCCAAGGAGTCTCACGAACTACATGCATCAAACGTAAAGTACCTTGACTAGATTAAAAACTTAGCCACACATAATTCTAGTCTCTAATAATTAAAACTGAAATTAACAATTAAAACTGAAATTAAATCTCACTGAAGAATTCAAAATCACGTCCTGTATCAAATTTGTTGTTGCCTATCAATTCTCACAAGCTGTCGTCGATGTTCATAAGAATCCCCAAGCTCCCTCTCTGTTGTTGCCGCAATGTTTGACTATCCTCTGATTCTCCAAACTCAAGGTTGCCGTCTTCTTGCTTGTGATTTTTTCCTCTCAAAAGCTACCCCCAAGTTCTCGAAGTTGTCGCCGTCCACTAGCTTTTCTTTTTCTATTTTTAATGTTGAATCTTTTTCCCCTTAATCCCTTTGCTCACGCCGACTTTGACTTTTCTTTCTCCTTGTTTTCGTCCCCAATCCCTAGGTTCTTCCTTTCTTTTTATTGTTCAATCCTCTCCAAAACTGTCGTCCACGCACTCTTAGCTGCCTAGGTTTTAATGATGTGGGCCCCCAACTTTCTCCTAGCCTTGCGTCACCTACGTTCCCAACAGCCCACAATTTTAAATCTTTTCAACTTGCTGTTAACCCCTCACGCTGGTTTTGAACATTCTTTGTGCTGCCCATTAAATTAAAGTGGGCCTCCATGTTGCGCCACATATATGCGTCACTGCCCATTTGATTTAAGCAAATTAACCCTGACAATTTGTGCCGTGTCTTCAATTAAAACAATTAAAGTATGCGTGTTGTTCTCTTCTCTAGCTGAGTCTGTTCCTGCTTAATTTGCTGATTCAAGTCCCCACTCTTCTCTGTTGCTGTAGCTAATTAATTGGAAGTTTCAAATTAGCTAATTTCACTCTAAATTGCGTCACTTTATATTTCGTCACCTAGAACAAACAAAGACACAAATTACCATAAAAACACAAGTAAAGCATCACAAAATTCTACCAAAAGAACATGAAACATAAAGAATTAATCATGACAAAATGCAAATTATCATGAATATTAGTGAAAAACCTCGTACCTCTAAGATACTGATTAAGAACCTCTAGCTTACTAAATTAAAAGCCTTATTGAAATAGCTTTTAATTTCCTTTCTTTGGTGATAATTTTTGAATAGAAGCAATGAGGATATTATCCTCTATTGACCTATGTTTAATGAAAGCACCTCGATAGGGATTGACCGCTCACTTTTAATGAAAGCTCCTTGAAAACATGGACTATGTAATATAGGATTTGCTTAAGCATAAGAGTCAGAAGCTTAAAGATTATTTTATAAATCACAGTATAATAGAATATTAATCTATAGTCAGCCAAAGATGAAAGATTTGAAAATTTTAAAATGAGGCACGCATATATTTTATTAAGCTCAGACAAAAATGTCATTTGAAAAGAATTCGTAAATTATATTGATTAAAAAGGTACTTATAAGAGGTTAAATTTTCTTTAAAAAATAAATATTAAATTCATTTCGTATTAGCACTTTGACAAGTATCAAGCTAAACCTTTATCATAAAATAAATTTAATTCACACAAATAATTTTTCTAAACTTTCCATATCATTGGCAAGCCCTCAATTGGTTAAAAAAAAGTTGTACAAAGATAATTTTGATAAAAGAAAAGGAGTTTAACATGAATACCATTCCAAGTCAAAGTTTCCATATAGTTGAAATCTAGTTTAAAGAATGAATGCAATTAATCAATATTTCGAAATTAAAGTATAATTATAAAGTATAAAATTTTTGGAAAAAAGAAAAACTAATTAATAGTACAAGAAAACGGTAAAAAATAATTAATAGTACAAGAACACGGTAATTACAAAGCCGAAAAAGAATGAAGAGGAAAGCCCCACGGTTGACACTCGGACAGCCAAACAACGTAACCCATGACAATAACTCTGCTGTCGGTTCCTTTCCAAATTTAGGAGCTCTCACATTTGACATTCGTGCATATAAAAAACCGACTCTTTCATCATCTTTTGCTCGTCTAACTCCTCAGCCCCATTCCTCTTCAGAGACATCCACTTCATCCATCTCAATTATCATCTTTTCTATTTCCATCGGTACATTTTCTGTGAATCTTCCCATCTTCTCTGCAATGTTTTCTTCGTCTTTCTTTTTTCTTTAATGTCATCATTCATTCGTGAACTCTGTTTTTGTTTGGTTCCGTTTCTATTAGCATCTTCTGTATACGTGTATATCCCCACCAAACACTTCACTCCATCCTCTACTTAAAAGCGTTTATCTGAATTTTCGTTTAATTCATTTTACGTATGCACCTTGCTCTTGGGCTCTCGTTTGTTATGGTTCATCTGTATGTATCTGTTGAACGTTAGCTGTGTTGTCGCCTTTAATCTATTGTGTAGGATTTCCCTTTATGACTTGTTTTTCTCAACCTGGCATGAATTGCATTTGCTCAATTATAATACTTCTTATGTTCCAAATTTAATTTCTGCGAGGTTTTCTTCTTTTCTTCTCTCTGCTGTGTGTTCTGGCGCCTAGCTAGTAGAGCATAGAATTAACGCACTATTGGAAAGAAGATTGTGGCAGGGATTTGTCATAGTAGGATAATATCTTGATTAGTAAACTAGTTTTTTTTTTTTCCTTCTGATGGAATTGCCTAATCAATCAACATTCAGGTTCAGGTAGTTTTCAATATTTGCTTCTTGTGCTATCTGTCCCTTTATCTAAACTATGATCCACTTGCGTTACCAGGCAGATTCCATTATTTTGCTTCTTGGGCCATATGGAGCCATTCGCTCTAGCAATTATAAATTGCATGTCTTGCAAGAATTTTTTTAATTTGGTTTTTGGTAGCTTGAATTCGGTTATTGTTATCTGTGTTACATTTCTTGAACTGCAAGGCATGAAAATTATCCAATAGCTTGCAAGTTACGAGCTTCTGTTAGGATTGATAGTGAAAACTACAGAACTCATATTTTTCGTTTACTTTAATTGACAGATCTGTAGTTGGACCTTGTCCATTACTATTACATGCTTCAGATGGGAATTCTTGAAGAACTGGATTTTTGTGGCAACTTCCGTATTAGCTCTGCCCCTATGTGTGAGGGAGATTTTTCTCTGGACCATGAACCAGGACCAGAAATAGAGGAGAGTTATGGCGAAGAAGATACGGATATTGATGAGCTTCAAAGGCGGATTTGGAGAGACCGGCTGCTTTTGAATCGACTTAAGGATCAGAATAACCGTAAGGAGGGTGTTAACAATGCAAAGCAGCGTCAGTCCCATGAGCAAGCACTAAGGAAGAAGATGTCGCGTGCGCAAGACGGTATCTTGAATTATATGCTGAAAATGGTGGAAGTCTGTAAAGCTCAAGGTTTTGTGTATGGGATCATTCCTGAGAAGGGGAAGCCAGTGACTGGGGCATCTGATAATCTCAGGTCATGGTGGAAGGAAAAGGTTAGATTTGATCGGAATGGCCCTGCTGCAGTTGCCAAATATCAGGCTGATCATTCTGTCGCTGAAAAGTCTGGTGATTATTTTACAGCAGCATCAGCACCTCAGGCCTTGCAAGAGCTCCAGGATACAACACTTGGTTCACTTTTATCAGCTCTAATGCAGCACTGTGATCCACCCCAAAGGCGTTTTCCTTTGGAAAAGGGTGTTCCCCCACCATGGTGGCCAAAAGGTAATGAGGAATGGTGGCCTCAATTGGGTCTGCCAAAGGATCAGGGTCCTCCTCCATACAAGAAGCCTCATGATTTGAAGAAAGTCTGGAAGGCTGGTGTTCTTACTGCAGTGATCAAGCACATGTCTCCTGACATTTCCAAGATCCACAAGCTTGTTCGTCAGTCTAAATGCTTGCAGGATAAGATGACTGCCAAAGAGAGCACTACTTGGCTAGCCATAATTAACAAGGAAGAAGTTTTGTTCCGACAAAGGTATCAAGGTAGCTTTCCGCCTGTGTGCACTGGGGAAAGTGGTTCTTTCATCATTGGTGATTCGAGTGATTATAATGTTGAGGGCGGTGATGACGAACTGAATTTTGAAATGGATGGCAAGCCTTTTAGTATAAGTTCTGTTGGTGTGAGATCAGTAACTGGACCGAATGATAGATTAATGGGAACTAGACAAAAAGATGGATTAGTGGGACGGCGGCTGGCTCCATCTATCAAGCAAGAGTCTTTTGAAACAAACGTGGATGGTATTAAGAGAAAGAAGCAGACAACTAGTGAAAATGTGATGCTGGAACACAAATTATATACTTGCGAGTTCCGACAATGCCCCTTTAATGATTATCAACTTGGGTTCCTTGACAGGACTGCAAGAAATAATCATCAACTGAACTGTCGGTATAGAGCTGATGCATCTCAAGGGCATGCAATGCCTAACTTACAATCTAGCGTTGAAAATCCAGGATTGTTTTCTCGACCACTGTGTGACCTAGCAACTCGACCAATGAAACAAACTTATGCGAGTATGATGGATCTGCCTCGACTTGGACTACCAGAAGATGGGGAAAGAATGATTTCAGATCTTATGTCTTCATATTCCAATACAAGTGTTCAGCAAGATAAGAATCTGACTCCTGGGCTTATTACTGTCTTCGGAGACCAAAATCAGCACAAAGAGCAGCTGCAGGAATTTCAACAGCTGGATGATTGCTTCTACAGTCAGGGAGTTACCATTGAAGGTTTCAGCAACATGTCAATGAAGAGCTCCTTCTTTCCATCAACTGATATTCAGTCTGATCAGTTCAAAACATTTAATCCTGTGTTTGATAGCAATATCAATGGTAGTGTTGATGACTTCAGTTTTTGTTCTCCATTAAATTTGGCGTCGATTGACTGTTCAATGGATCCAGTTCCCAATTTTGACGTATCCATGTTGTATCTTTAATGAAATGAGTACGCGTGTTTAGTTCTGATGCAGAGGCAGATGTTGTGTCCATTTTCTAACGCAGGATAAATTGTAGTGTCTGCTAACTATTAGTCTCGAGTCTGATTAAATTCATTTTCGTAATATATTAAACGTTTGCAATGGTCTATGTCTTGATCTGATTTCTAATGTGATACTATGTTCTTTTAATTTTACTAAAGGACAGAAAAAAGGACCATACCTTTTTCAAGTACTTGCATCTTCAGTCAGCTTCTCTGCCTTGTTTGTTCCCTTGCCGCTATTCCTAAAGACTTAAGTCTTTTGCTGCACTCCCGTCTCTAAAGATTCTTCATTATCAACCTCGTCTCAAGGTCCTTTCTCTTCAACCTCTTCTTCCTTGTTTTCTTTTCTATTCTTTATTTCGTCAGTGGTCTAAGGGGTGATGATCTCTTCTTTATGTCCCTCTTGCACAAATGGTAGTTTGGTTATATCTCCTCTGCTGGAAGTTTTAAGGTTGACAGATTGTTTGTTTTTTAGATAAGACGTCTCCTTTATCTATGTTTCAAAAATGGGGTAAGAATAATTGGAGTAAACGTAGTTAAGACGAAGTCCTTGTTATTGGAGCTGATTTTTTTTTCCTTCTTATTTTCAGTTGTTACTCAGGAATTGAATCAGATCCATGACACCTCGGAGGCAAACCTGTTAGAGCCGAGAAATATAGAATATAGAGATAGCATGAGTCAATGATAGAAGTAGAATTGCATAATTAATCTGATTACAGAGTGATGATTTATAGAGACTAACAAGGCCAATAGTTGCTTGATTCTAGGGACATGATATGTATCAATTGTATCAGGATTAGGATTTGATCCTGAATTTTTGGGATAGATCTTTCCTAGTTTGTTACAAATAAATCTTTCCTAATTTGCTACAACTTCTATTTCTAACACTCCCCCTCAAGTTGGGCTGTGGGGTCTCCCACACCTAACTTGCGTAGTGCTTTATGAAAGGTCCGTCCCACAACAGCCTTTGTCAGGATATCTGCCAGTTGGTCTTCTGATCGAACATATGGTATGTTGACAATTCCACATTCCAATTTTTCTTTGATAAAGTGCCGATCAACCTCCACATGTTTAGTTCTGTCATGTTGCACAGGATTCTCCGAGATACTAATGGTTGCCTTGTTGTCACACAGCAAATCACACGCACCTCTAGGTGGAAAACTCAATTCCGTCAACAACTTCACGAGCCATAGTAACTCTGCCAATCCTTTAGCTATGCCCCTGAACTCTGCTTCTGCACTCGAAAGTGCCACCACTTTCTGTTTCTTGCTTTTCCAAGTTACCAAGTTTCCTCCGACAAGAGAAAAATATCCTGAGGTTGATCTTCTGTCAACTAGATTACCAGCCCCGTCTGCATCCATGTGGACTTTCACTTCTAAGTTCCCGTTCTTTTGAAACAGGATTCCGTTCCCAGATGTTCCTTTTAAGTATCGAAGAATTCTGATAACCGTCCATATGTTGTACCTGTGGCTCATGCATAAACTGGCTTACAACTCCAACTGCATATGCTATGTCGGATCTGGTATGAGAAAGATATATTAGTTGCCCTACCAGTCTCTGATATCTTCCACTATCAGCATTTTCTACTCCTTCTTCTATCTTCAAACCATGATTCATCATAATCGGTGTCTCAGCTGGTTTGCAGTCCACAAGCGCAACCTCAACAAGAAGATCTAACACATACTTCTACTGAGAGATAAATATCCCCTGTCTCGACCTTAGTACCTCTATACCAAGAAAATACTTGAGTCTTCCTAAGTATTTCATTTCGAACTCCTCGAATAGATGTTTTCGGAGCTGATTCATTTCCTTCAAATCATCCCTAGTGAGAATCATATCGTCTACATAAATGATCAGACAGGTAATTTTCTCACCTCTTCTTTTCAGGAACAAAGTATGATCAGAGTTGCTCTGTTTATACCCAAGATGCTTCATTGCCAGCGTGAATCTTCCAAACCACGCTCGTGGTGACTGTTTTAGCCCATAGAGTGCTTTCTTCAATCGACACACTTCATTATTTCGAAACCCGTGAGAAAAACCAGGTAGAGCTTCCATATAAACTTCTTCTTTTAGCTCACCATGCAGGAATGCATTCTTCACATCAAACTGATGTAACGGCCAACTTAGGTTTGCTGCTAACGAAAACAACACCCTAATAGTATCAATTTTGGCAACTGGACTAAAGGTCTCAGAGTAGTCTACTCCATATGTCTGAGTATATCCTTTTGCTACCAAACGAGCTTTGTATCTTTCCACTGTTCCATCTGCCTTATGTTTTATAGTAAACACCCATCTGCATCCAACTGTCCTTTTTCCAACTGGCAGAAGACACTTCTCCCAAGTTCCATTTTTTTCTAGGGCATCCATTTCCACTTCCATTGCTAGGCACCATTCTTTCTTCATCTTAGCTTCTTCAATTGTTCTCGGAATTGCTCCAGCATACAACACAGAAGTAAATGCCCTGGCTTCTTCTGACAAGCTCCCCCTCACTACGTTAGCTATAGGGTATCTGGATTTTCTGGAGTCATGTTCTGGTGAATATCTCTAGGGCGGGACTCCCCGAGTGCTTCTTGGAGGAAGAACATACCTCTTAGTAGATTCTACTACTTCTCTTTCAGTTTCTGGTGGTAAGGCTGCATGAAAGTGGTCAGAGTAATTGAGAGCGGAAGTATTATCATGAACAGGGGTTATTACCTCTCGAGGAGTATCCATCTGAGGAGCTTGGGGTGATCCTGGTGAGATGGGCGTCCCTACGTTGTCAGAGGTATCCCTTCCGGTAGGTCCAAGAATTGACATACTTGGGGTTAGAAGCCAGCTCAGTGTGTCGATTTCTGACTTCTCCCCCTGAACACTGAGTTGGGTGGCAAAGAAATATTCGGTTTCTAAGAAGTCACAATCCATAGTGGTGAACATGCGACGAGAAGAAGGATGGTAGCACCTATAGCCTTTCTGATGAACCCCATACCCAACAAACACACATTTAAGGGCACAAGGATCAAGCTTAGAACGTTCGAATTTTGGTATGTGGACAAAAACGGAGCATCCAAAGATGCGAGGTGATAGAGCTAGGGGTGCCGGTATTTTGGTATGACTAGAAAGAGTGTCTAAGGGTGTTTTAAGGTGAAGGATTTTGGTAGGAAGGCGATTAAGGATATAAACAGCAGTAGCAACGGCTTCAGGCCAGAAAAATGAGGTACACGAGATTCAATAAGTAAGGCCCGTGTGATTTCAAGAATGATCCGGTTTTTTCTTTCTGCTACCCCATTTTGTTGGGGTGTGTTTGGGCAAGTGGTTTGATGGAGTAATCCTTTTTCCTGAAAGAAAGTCTGCATGGTATGATTGACAAATTCTCCTCCATTATCAGTTCTAAGGATTTTAATGGATTTCTGAAACTGTGTATGGACCATGTTATAAAAATGAATAAATTTCTGAGGAACTTCAGATTTGTGTTTAAGAAAATATACCCAAGTCATGCGGGTACAATCATCCACAAAGATCAAGAAAAATTTAAACATACTATTCCCAGAATTCGGGGCTGGACCCCACACATCAGAATGTACCAGATCAAATATATGTTCAACCCGAGTGTTACTAGAAAGAAAAGTTTTTCTATGACTTTTGGCTAGTACACACGTATCACATGGACTATTATTAGACAAGTGAGGAAAAAGAATTTTAAAATAAGCAGGAGATGGGTGACCTAAACGACGGTGCCAGAGCCAACTTTCTCGGTTAGTAGTTCCATGAGCTAGTAGGACTGTCCCGTTCTGAGCTACCTCATCAACGTAGTAAAGCCCATCTCGCTCAGTGCCACGTCCAATAATCTCCTGAGTTTGGATATCCTGCAATAGGCAAAAACCAGGGTTCATGATTACTTTACAGTTCAATTCCCGGGTGACTTAGCTTATAGAGAAAAGTTTACAAGTGAGAGAATGGACATATAAACAATGAGAGAGTTTTAGTGTTGGGGATAGTTTTACTGATCCTGCACCTTGGACTGGTATGTAGTCACCATTAGCTGTTTGAATCTGGCCTTTTTTAGATAATAAGGGGGTGATAATATCTGTAGGGTCAAAGGTCATTGTATTAGTAGCACCACAGTCAAAAAGCCACTGAGTGCATTTCAGTTTATTGGATTTGTGGGCAATATATGCAGTTTTATGGTTACGAAAATGTGGTAGGTCAATAAAGTTGGTTGGGTCAGTGTCTACATCCTCCATAACATGAGAACCACAATTATCAACTTTAAAATTTTCAATTCTTAAAAAATTAGAACCACAAATTTGAGGGTTTGGGAATAGACACTTTTCCCCAAACCCAATACCTGCGTCGGTGGAATCCATGATAATCGGGCTATCTCTTTCATTCTTCCCAAACACAGCAGCTGCAAAAACTCCACTCTCCCTCTCACTGGCGCCGACGCCAACTCCGGTGGCCTCAGGATTACCTGTTGCGGTAGCTGCTTTGCCCGATCGATGTCGCCGTTTTGGGTTATCACGCCACCACTCGGGAAACCCAACCAGATGGAAGCACTCCTCCTTCACGTGTCCCGTCATATTACAGTGGGAGCATTTGAGTGTTGATCGATCGACACCAGTCCGCCGGAATGACGAGCTCCCCGATTCCGATCGGTGCTCCTGTCCCCATACGGATTTTGTATTTACCCCCTGCTCTTTTGATGTATTCTTCACGAAATTAGATCTAGGTTTTTGATTACGTCCCTTCACAAACAACCCAGTTCCGATGCCTCCTTCCCCACTGTCACCGGTTGTCAATGGGCTTAGAATAGCTATCCTGGCGGCCTCCCTTCTGACAGCCGCATAGGCTTCTTCTACCTAGGGCACGGGATCTTGCTTCAACCGATCCCTCTTGATGGAATCGTACTTATCGTCCATGCCTGCCAGGTACTGATATAGTCGATTTTTCCACTTGATTTTGTTGAATATCGTGATATCAACTGCACATTGCATTGGGTTTGGCTCACGTGTGTCGATCTCTTGCCAAATTTGCTGAAAGCTACTGTAATATTTTTCATTGGTCATTTGTCCCTGTTGATGCTTGTTTGCTTTGGTTATAAGGTCGAAAATTTGCAGAGACCCTTCACCACTTTGATATGTGTTTTCCAGACCTAACCATAGGTCCCTCGAAGTCGGATACTGAATGTACTGACCAACTAATTCTGGTTCAATTGCGTCAATGATCCAGGAGAAGACCTGGAGATCTGCTTGTTGCCATCTACGAAATGTGGAAGCTGTTTTCACTGGTTGTTCCATCTCGCCGTTGATATATTCGAGTCTCCCTCGTTTTCCAATGGCCAGCAACATCAACTTCGACCACAGGGAGTAATTGTGATCATTCAATTTGATTGACACATTGGCTGTTTCATTTCCAGTATTCTGATTCAATAGTTTTTCTATTTGTGTTGACAGGACTTCAGAGGCTTCGGACATGGCTGAAGACTCACCAGTACTGTGTGTACTCATAGTGATCTCCCTAGCATCGACACTGCTTTGATACCATATTGGATCGGGTAAGAATATGAGTCAGGTAAAAGTTGTGTATTTTCTCTTCAACCATTACACACCTATATACAACAATAAATTACTTTTCAGTCAACTCTACTTATTAGTACTCATTGTTGATCCCTACCATTGTGGCCAACACAATAATATCCTGTCATCAAGTTGTTGTTACAACTGTTATTTCTAACACAATTGTCTGGGTGGTGTGACTCAAATTGGGCTAGTTGCCAATTGACTGGGAGATCACTTACTGGTTGGTTTGTGTTATTGGGTGATTATCCAATTTCTTCGAAGACAAAGAAATAACATTTGAAGCAGAATACCGGTCTATGGCTACAAAAATGTGTGAGCTTAAGTGGTTAAAAAGTATCTTGTCTAATCTTGGATTGGAACACTTTAAGCCAATGCATTTACACTGCGATAGTCAGGCTGCACTTCATATACCTGTTTTTTATGAAAGAACGAAACACATTAAAATTGATTGTCACTTTGTTCGTGATGAGATTTTGAAAGGAACTATTCAGCTAGCTTATGTGCCATGCCCAGTTAGCTGACATATTCACCAAAGCCTAAAGCAAACGATAATTTCATTCTTTTATCAGCAAGTTGGGCATTTAGAACCCTCATTCATTAACTTTAGGGGGGTATTAAGATCATGTGTAACTATTTTGTAAATATTATCTCCATGTTTAGTTCCTTATTTTTAGAAAGTTAGGTTGACATTGATATCTTTAAGGAGTTCTTTTCTTTTTAGGAGTGAATAATAAGCTGTAATGATTGTAATATACTTACAGTAAGGAATGAGAAAGGGAAGGAAAAATTGAACCCTACAAAAATTGATACAAGTGCACCTCTTCTTTACAAGGTTAAAAAGGTATTATCTAATCTTGTATAAGATGAAAATCAGTTTGTCACTCACTATTTCACTACCTTCAAAACTTTATGGTAAGAAATGTATGTTTGTGATCCTTTACCGGTACGCACATAACTGCTGCCAAAGATACTCAGCAACACCAAGAACGGGAGAAAGCAATTCAATTTTTGCTTAGACTTGATTCCAATTTTAACCGATTGAGATGTCAAGTTCTTTGGTTTATGCTTTATAGCAAATCATTTTGGTTATACTTTAGCGACAAAATATTTAAATACATTTTTATCTTTGTATATATTTAGATATATATATGATGAAATTTGTGTGATAATTATACATTATAAATAAAATTACGATGAATTTATAATTATAAGGTTTGTATTGAATTTATTTATTATCCATAAATTATTATTAGTCATTTTTCTATTAAAAGTTAAGTATAACTAAAAAATCACCGACAGAATAATAGCACAAAACAACAGTTTTGAAGTTCCAAGTGTACACTGGTATGGCTTTGATGCTGGAGCAGTCAATGAATTTAAACAAAAAGCCGTTGATTAGCTGTCTCATCTCGTCTCCTAAGTCTATTGGTAGCCACTGGCTAGGTGTAGTGTACGATGCTTTAAATTAGAATGCATGGTGAGTAGACAATTGAAACGTAATAGTAGTAAAAGCACGCCTCCGGTCACACCACCTTCCTGGCTGCTCGGCTGGCTATATGTCGGATCATTTGGGCTTGCCCGTGGTCACGTGTTCGAAGGATGGTAGAGGGAACTGGAAAGAAGACATGCACAAGAAGAGAGAAGCAAAAAAAATAAGAGGTATTTCAAAATACCTCATTTTTCAATTTTATTTATTTATAAGGTAACAAGGATGAACTTAATCTTATTGAATTTAAAATGAATTCACAATTTTAAAACATGTAAATTCAACTTTCTAAAGACAAAAAAGAAAATTATATTTAATTTAATTTTAATTACCCTAGTTTAATAAACCAAAATTCTCAAATTAGTGAAACTTAAATTTATCTTTAATTTGTTTTAATCTCTTCATCTCCCCTATCCTTACCGTGTAGAAATCACGTTATATTCCCAGAGGTGATTTTCATATCAGGCTTGGCTTGTCAAGATCTGGAAAGAGTTGTAAGCTTCGTTGAATGAATTACTTTAACGCTTGGAGCAAAGGGAGGAAACTTCACTAATCCAAATGCGTAAAACACTGAGAAGTAGGTAACTAAATGTATATATATTGTGTATGGTATGGGATAAGGTTGAATATTGACTTATTAGCTGCATAGAACTGAAAGGAACGAATTAAGAAATCCAAGGAAGATGGTGACTCGCTTCTCCAAAAACATCAAACTGGCGGACGATTATGATGAAATCCCAATGTTTCCACTTTTACAAAGGTCAAACCGTCATATTTCTGATACAGAAAAGTATATGGACAGGAAGTCTACATCCTATCAGTTTTTTTTTGCACATTAACATTAAGAGGTACGACGGTACGACCTTCGTCAACACCAAATATAAAGAATTAAATATATATAAAATTTATGCTTTAATATTAATGCTTAATAATTATCACTTATTAACATAAATATTACCTTTTGATATGATCAAATATAAAAAAGCATTCAACAACAGTTTAGAGATTTTGATAAGAGTCAATCATATCTTCATGCAGTGGGTGGTAGCGACCGTCGTGGAAGGATTTTCGGCTAGGATTTATTTACAAACACATGTATTTGCAATCATCCACATCCAGTATAGTAGTATCTAATAGACAGTCCACATCCAATGAAATCCATGAGCTTTAGAACACAGTACAGGCACTGACAACTCAGTTGCAACAGTTGATGGAGTACATAGCCTAACTTTGTAATGAGATGGAAGAGTTGAAGGGAAAGAGCAGCATCTCATCACAATATTCAGAGCATCTGCATTCACCAAATAAATGGCGTAGTTATAGTCATTTTGTATTAATTAAATACTTATTGTAGATAATAATTCTTTATTATCAATTAAGATCATTTTTACTTTATGTTATCATTCAACTTTCTGTTTTAACAAATTAAATGTAGGAACAAATCAAAATATTATCTATAGATAAATGATAACTGTATAAATTATACATCAATCATAAGATTATTAAAATTAAATGTAGGGAAAAATTTTTAAAAACAATATCACTAAATTTACGGGCGGAAAAATAAAATTCGTCGGTTATATGCAGTGAATTTATCGATAGACCACTAAGATCCATTGCTAAAATTAGTTGTGAATTTACCAACGAAATTAGGAAATCTGTTGGTAAAATTACCGACAACTGGGCCTTGTTTGTCGCTACATTTACGAACCGAATACAATCTTCCGCTGCTAAATTTACTAACAGTAAAAAAATTACTGTCATTATAAATATCCGTCGGTAAATTAGCGACGAAATATTTGTACTCCATCGCTAATTATTACCTATGGTCGTTTCTTCGGTGACTAGTTATGTCGGTAAATTCCATCGCTAAATTAGCTTGCCGACATAAAACTCTCACATTCTGTCGGTAATTTCTATTACTAGACTTCAATTTTCTTGTAATGCTTGAGTTGAAATATGAAATATGTGTTTGATTTATAAGGGCTTGAGTTGAAGAACAAGTTATGTTGTGTATTTGATTTATAAGGGCTTGATTTGAAGAATGAGTTATGTTGTGTATTTGATTTATAAGGGCTTGATTTGAAGTATGAGTTATCACTACAACAGAACATATTATTAGTTACGGTTTTTTTGACAACGAATCTATGATCGACACTAAATGTAGACATTTGCGACGATTAATACATTCGTGTCTAAAAGTAGAAGTTTTTTTGGCAATCTAATCTGTCGTCTATAAATGAATTTCTTTTTCCAACAATCTAATCTATCGTCTATAAATGAATTCTTTAGTAACGATTTACTTGAGCTATCGGAGAAAGCGCATTCTTTTACGACGTTTTATGTATTTCGACGCAAATGGTCTAACGCTTGTCGATGAAATACTAGTACGTCGCAAAAAAATGTGCCTTTGGAAATGAAACAGATAAAATGTCACCAAATTATGACATTTTGAGACTAAAGTTGTATATCATCGAAAAAAGTGGACATGAAGGAATTTAAAATTAATAATTTGAATTTGATAAATTTTTTGATCAATTCGTAAGTGTACTTAATTATCCTAAGGTTAATTATAATTTAGATTTATATATGATTTTTCATATTATTTGATTTGCCTTGTTTAAATATTTGTTTAAATATTTAGTTAATGCATTAAATCTCTAAAAATTATCTTTTGGGATATAAATAAACAAACCTAAAATTTTTATATTAATAAGATAAAATGTAATAAATTTAAGTTGACTACTACTCTTAAATCTTAAAATTGTTAAATATTTTAAAAGTTTTAAACATATTATTAAAGAACACATATATTGTAAGTAATTTAAATATTGGAAATTAAATATTGGGCATAAAGAGATAAACATACCTAAAATTTTAATGTTAATAAGATCAAATTTAAGTTGACTATGATTCTTAATCATTAATATATATGAACAATAATTAAAATAATTATAAATAAAAATATTGGAATACGGTAAACGATATATATATATATATATCATGGTATTGAATTTCGTTCTATTCCGGCTGGTACTGGCCAGAACGTACCTTACCGGCTCAAATACGGTACTGAATTTTAAATTTTGGTACCAGATTTAAATACCGGTTAATACCTACCAATTTCGGTTGTACTGGCTGGTATTCAAAATACCGGTCAAATACCGGCCGGTACCGAAAATTTTAAAAAATTTAGAGACTTTTTTGCAAAATTTTAAAAAATTTTCAAATTTCCCTCCCTCCTACCTCTTATTCCCCTCTTTTTTTTCAAAGTTTTTAAAATAATAATAAATATTTT
>JANKOE010000005.1:52811577-52836944 GCA_026284465.1 Erythroxylum citrifolium | reverse complement strand
TTAATTAATTTAATTTGTTGTATTTAATTAATTATAATATCTTAATTAATTTAATTTATTGTAATTAACTAATTAATTAATTAATTTTAATTAATCATGTAATTAATTATATTTATATAACTAATTAGATTTTAATTATACTTTAATTAATTAATTATTTAAATTTTATATTGATTAATTATTTTATTTAATTAATTAATTATATTTTGTAATTATATAATTATATTTTGTAATTATATAATTATATTTTGTAATTACACAAAGGAATGACTCTCAATCCTCTCAATTATGAGGAGAATGGAGTAATACCCAAAAGTGGGTAATCAAATTTATACCTCTCCAATCATACTTTCCTACTAAGCTCTAACTTTCATTCCATTCTCATTCCTTATTTCTCATACCTACTAAACAAGCACCCCCTAACTTAGACATGCATTTTGATCTCTACTTCTACATAATATAGTCTATTCTTTTTTTTTCAATTCTTTTGATATCAAAAAGATCATTTGAGTAAGATACTTATAGCTAGTAGGGAAGGCAACGAGCGGTCCATGGACCTAGATTCAAGTTTTTTTAATGGATCGACTTATAGGCTAGGCCCATTCCAAGACCGACTCGAGGTCCTACTACTTTAAGCAAAACGACATGTTTTATTTAGAAGAGTTGGGCCTCAGATAAGCCTAAGCTTATGCCTAAGCTTAGAACCAATTAAAAAAGTCGTTATTTTATACTTTTAATTTTAAAAAATATTTTTTTAAACGGTAAGATTAGCTCATGGGTCGACTCATTGACATCCCTTATTAGCTAGAACTTATCCAAGCTCAGCCTTAAGCAAGGGTAGGAAGCACACATCCCCGGATCCACCCTCATAAAGGGGCACTACCCAAGAGAACACATGCAGGATGTCCTAGTAAGGGTAGGAAGCACACATCCCCGGATCCACCCTCATAAAGGGGCACTACCCAAGAGAACACATGTATCAGGATGTCCTAGAAGTTGAGAGCAACCATGCAAAGAAATAGGAAATGTGGCATGTGATTGAAGGATACAAAGCAAGGGCATTGCAGTATATGTGTCAATTCGAGAGTTATGGTCAAAATCAAGACCAAAATGGGGCTCACTCTTATCGAGCAAAATTAGTCAAAATTAATGGTTGTCGGTGAAAGATGCTCTTAACATTTAATTTCTTTCAAGTTTCAGTAAGAGTGTTGTTTTAACTTCCAATTTAACCTTAACTTTTTATTCTTTCGATAAGTTTTAACGTTAACCTTTTATGTTAATCTATTTATAAATTTCTTTCAAGCATTTGATTGTAGTTTACTCTCTAACTTCTCTAATTCCATCAACCTATGAATTTAAGATATCCCAACACAAGAATTGATCGCAAAAGATTTTCATATTTCTAACTTTTGAGTGATAATTTAAACGTAAATTTTCTATTTTTTTGTATTTTCAACTTACTGAATATGTATCAAGATAGTTTATCTTATTTTCATTTAATGTCATTGATTATTTTTACTTTCTCTTTAGGTTTTAATTATTTAATCACATTACTTCATCAAAATTATTATTAAGGAGCTTTATTTTAACTTAGACGACAAAAATTAAGAAGCTTTATTCTTATTCATAATTCTGTATTAGGAAATTATTTGAACACAAAAAATCAAAGTTTTGTAGAAAAAACATTGCTTAAGTCAAGATTAATTATAAATTATGACCCTCTTATTAATTAAGTTTCATAATAAATAAATTATCATATCTTGACATAAAGTATTTATTATAAAAAGTTCTATGTTCGTATCCTTTTAAAATTTAATAGAGATATAATTTTAAATAAATACAAATAGGGATAATTTTATTACTTATTGATTTATAATTTTTTATTCAAAAAGAATGAAAACCAAAATTTGTATAAGAAAATATGCATAAGTCCTACACCAATCAGAGAGCATGACTGACACCAATTAGGGAATTTTATTCTTACTTTTAATTCTATTTTAGAAAGGAAACTATTTGTAAATAAAAAAAAATCAAACTGGGTGAGGTAACTTTGGCGATAAAAAAGTTACTATAGCATTAGGATAATGCAAAAAATACAATAATACTTAATAACCAATTCACTAAATCATGTTTAACTTTTTCACAAATGCTTATTTAATGGATGATATAACTTTGATGGTAACAAAAATAATAGTTGTAGTGAATTTTTTTTAGGTACCTAAAGCATAAAAACTTTAGTATTTTTTAAGAATTAGTATAACAACTTTAGTTTTTTTATCCAACAACCATCATTACTTGAGATTTAAAAATTCATTATATTATATTATAGTATTTATTTAATTATTAATTTAAATAAAATATAAAAATAGTATTAATATTATTAATAAAAATGATATAAAATTAAAATAAATTACTTAATTAGTTTTTAAATTTATTTAATATTTAATTCATTATAATGTAGTTACATTGAAAACTCTTATTTTTGTTTAGAAAATAAATTCTCTTTTTTTACAATAGATACACTGTAATTCAACTATATTTTGATTTATTATGTTTATTTTAAAATATGTATGTATTATAAGTTAATTATAACTTCTCCATATATCTTTTTTAAAATTGAATGGTATATTACTTCAGATAAAACTATTACACCGTTATCAAAAATAATGAGTTTAAGGCTAGACAAGCCTAATGTTAGATTACAAAGTATCTAAAGGATTCAAGAAGTGAAGCGTTATAGAACTAGATCAGAATTAAGATCATTGAATCACAATCGTCATCTGTTATTCATGTCCAAGGAGAGGGAATGATGTGCTTGTTTAGCAAATATACTAGCTCTGATATGATTAATTATTTAGTCCACCAACTGATATTTGTCTTCTTGTCAATAAACCTACATCGATTTCTTTCATTTAAGATCTTATAAATGGTTATGGTGAAAGTTGTTGTATAGAGAGCAACATTAGGAGTTCCATTCTTGGTTTTACCGATAATCCACCGCAGTACATTTGGCCAATCATGTCTATTAGAATGCGATGATAAAATAAAAGGAGTCGACTCTAGATAGCCTTAGAATAGCTATAAAAGAAGAAGAGGTGATCACGCTCCTCAGTTGACATATTACATAATAAACACAGGTCGTCAGCTCTACCGTGCCATTGCTTCCAAGTTTTTAGCCTATTTTTGATTGCAAGCCATATCATGAAGGTTGCTTTAGGACTGATAATGATATGCCATAGAAGAGAAAACCATATAATTACTTTGGAATCATTAGACAAAAGTCGATGGCAAGATTTGTTTGAAAAAAACCCATTCAAGTTAAACTCCAGGAGATAGTATCTTCCGTAGCAAGGTTTTTTAAGATGTGAAGATAAGGCATAAGTTCATGAAAGCCTCAGAAGTATCCATGCCAATCACCACTCTCTATCAGTGAAGAAACCTTAAGGTTTAATGTCATTCGATTTTGAAGCCTTTGAAAATAAGTAGCATGAGCAAGGGGGCTGATGTTTAACCAATTATTAAACCATACCCAGGTCTTCTCACCATTGCCGATAGTGTGCTGCATGTGAGGATAAATAAATTCATGTAACTTCATCATTTGTTTTAGCATCTAAAAACTATCCCCTGAATAGTCAACCTGCCAGAAATTAACACATTTCAAATAAAAGTCGTGAATACATTTTGTCCATAATGTGCATTGTTGTCGGTGTATATTGATCATAATCTCTTGTACATTAAAACTTGTTGCATATTAGAGATTGAAATAATTCCGTGACCACCATTGTTTTTGGGCTTTATAACCTCACACCATTTAACTCAAGCATTCATATGGTTACCAACTTGTGCTAACCAAAGAAAAGATTTCATTATCTAGTCCAACTCTTTAATTACTTTATGAGGTAAAGCAATATGAGCAACCTAATGTAGATGAAGACTAGTAAGTACTGAAATGATGAGTGTAAATCAAGTTGCATAAGAGAGGAATCAATTCTACCATGCCATCATTATGGACTTCATCTTTTCTACAATAAGTAAGCAGTCTCTAAACTTCAGATTTGAAGCCATAACTGGAACTCCCAGGTAGTGAAAAGGAGTGAACAATGTTGGAGTCCTATGATTCTTTTAATTTCCACAAAGTTTCTCACATCAGCTAAAGTATAGAAGCAACTTTTCTTTGAATTATGATTAAGTCCAGACAATTTCTCAAATAGATCAAGCACATGCATCATTTTTTAATTGAAGCGAGATCAGAATCAGACAATAAAAGCAAGTCATCTACATATAATAAGTGAGTAAGGTTGAGTTCCTTACATTTGTGGTGAAAGTGGAATCCACCGTTGCAAGGAAGCATCCTATTTTAAAGTCTAGATAATCCCACTATAACAAGAGTAAACAAGTAAGCCGATAAATGGTTGCCCTATCTAATCTCCTTGGCGAGCTTGGATGGTATCACAAGTATACTCAGTGAAGATGTACTAATACAGGTCATAATCCATTGACAAATTTGAATGAAAGATGCAATGCTTCAAGACATGCCTGAATAAAGTTTCAACTAACTTTATCGAGGCTTTTAAAAAATCAATCTTAATAAAAAAAGTTTGTAATTTCTTACCCGAATGATAATCCTTCAGTAGCTCTTGTAAAATTAAAATGTTATCTCCTATATTTCTTTCAGGAATAAATGCACTTTATGCAGGATTCATAATAGTCGAAAGAACTACCTTTAGGCACTCAGCTAGAATTTTTAAAATCACCTTATAGATAGTAGAGCAGCAAGATATAGGTCTAAAGTCTCGCATTTGACTAGGATTTGTTTTTTTAGGGACCAAACGTATAAAGGAATGATTAATGACCTGAAGCATTTTGGTATATTAAAAAAAACTCCAATACTGCTTCAATAAAAAGCTGACCTGTGATATCCCATGTACGTTGGAAGAATAATTGAATCCATCTAGACTAGGAGACTTTGAAGGATAAACTGAAGAGAATTGATTTCTCTTTTTCTTTGAACTATTACCATCATCATGATTACATCAATTGTAATTTCAATATCTATTCTCTTTGGTTAAAAGTAAATCACGGTTAATTTTTTATGTTTTAAAATTACTTGATAAATCAAAATTATATTTTAAATTTGATAGCTTTTATCATAAAAGTTTGTTTTTTTGTTTTTTATTTTTAATATAGGATAATAAATTTTGCTCTTTATTTTCTTCCTCTGTCATATATATAATACCATTGATATATATTTGTGATATATTGATGAGCTATTGGTGTTCTGTTATGCTTGCATACTTCTTCCAATTTTATACAAGTACTTTTTGTGTTTTTTCTAGTGTAGTTATGTTATAATTGGTTTATATGATGTTGCCTAAAAAGCAGTTGTCTGAAAATGAAAAAAGGAGGAAAAAAAAGAAAACTAGTAGAACAATTATTAAATTTATTAAAAGAGTAAGCTCCTCTGGTAAAAATCATAAGCAATTAGGTGAAGGTAATTTTGATAAACAGAAAGGAAATTGAAGTCATGAGATATTAGTAATTTGGGTAAGCACAATCATCTATCAAATGCATCTAATTTAGAGAATTTAAGGGCAGATGAGCAACTATTTCCTATATTGAATATTTATGATCTTAAAAATTGGGAGAATCTTGACAGCAAAGTAAGAGACATTTTAGTTGAAAAATGGTCTATAAGAGATTTGAATTTGTGTTTCCTTTAGACAATAGCTCTTGACATTTTTCAAAATTTTATTATTCTAGAAATTTAGTAATAGAGAAATTAGCGATAGAAAATAATTAGTTTACTCTAAACATATAGATAAAGTATATTGATTTTGTTGTAAGTATTTCAAATCTAATAGCAAACAAAATGCGTTAGCAAATGATGGATTTAGAGATTACAAGCATCTTAGTGAGAGACTTAAAGAAAATGAGAATAGTTTTGAGCACATGACTAACGTGAGAACTTATAATGAATTAGGAGTAACATTGTGTAAAAATCAAACAATTGATAAAGATTTGCAATAAGAAATTGTAAAGGAGAAAGAACATTGAAAACAAGTTTTGATAAGAATAGTTTCTATTGTAAAATGTCTTGCTAAATATAATTTGGCTTTTTGAGGATCCAGTGAGAAACTTTACCTAGATTGTAATGGTAATTTTTTGGGATTAATTGAGATGATTGTTGAATTTGATATAGTGATGCAAGATCATGTTAGATGCATTCAAAATCATGAAATTCATTATCATTATCTTGGTCAGAAAATTTAAAATGAGTTAATTTCTATATTGACCCATAGTGTCAGAAATTCTATCATAAAGATCATTAAAGAGGCAAAATACTTTTCTCTTATTCTTAATTGTACCCTAATTTTAAGTCATCAAGAACAAATGAGTTTATTAGTACGTTTTGTGAATATGTCAAATAAAAAAATAAAAATGGAAGAGTATTTTTAGAGTTCTTAAGGTAGATTGCACATCTAGATTGAGATTTTTTATTGAATTATTAAGGATTGTTTTTATGGTTTCCTCCCTTAATTTTGTTCCAAAAATATTTATGAAACCTCAGAACTCCAAAAATCTCGTGAGCTGGAAACTGCCATGCTCCCACAATCGTGGCCTTCATGGTTCCTCCTTCTCTGTCATGATTGTGCATGGGGCCACGTGCATGATAAAGACTCTCATGCTCGCCATACTTGTTCGCCTGTCATAATCGTAGGAATTTTCACAATTGTGGCCAGCCTCCATGTATTCATTGCTTATCCTTTCTTTAATTTCTTATTTCCATACACTTATGAACGCATCAAACACTTCTTAAAACATAAAATGAAGATCAAATTCTTACTCTAAACCAATCAAACACTTAAAACATATGCAAAGACTAACAATAACACAATTCTAAGTCTATACACATGATAATCCTCTAAGAAAACACTTAAATAATACTTAAACACATAAAAACACACACTATAATCTACACCTATTAGTAGGTTTTTAATTTAAAAAATGACATGGATGATAATGTACATACTCACAAAGTAAGGTTAATGGCTAAAGGATACAAACAAAAACAAAGGAGTTGATTTTGATGAAATATTTAAAATATGGAAAAGGGTCGAGCTGGGGCAGTGCCATCTCAGGTCTTGGCCTGACTCGAGGCTCTATTGTTCTTAGAATGCCCGACCAGGCTAGGAGTGGCTCGGGCCCGACCCAACTTACTATTTTAAAAAAAATCAAAATGACGTCATTTTGTCATTGCCTGTCAGGTCTCAAGCGTGGCTTGAGCACGAGCCTAGAAAATAAGGCTAGCCTGCTGACTTTAGACCGGGCTAGGCCGAGCCTAATTTCCAAACCTAGAATATTTTCTCCCGTAACCGTGCTTAAGTCCATTAAGATCATATTGGTTGTAGTTGTCTATCATGATTATAAATTTTGGCATATGGGTTTCAAAATAACATTCCTCAATAGGAATTTGCTTAAAGATATCTATATTACACAATCAAAAGGTTTTGAATTCAAGAAATTTTCTAATCAAATATGTCAGTCGCAAAAGTCTTTTATAAACTTAAGCAAACGTCACGAAGATAGAACATCCACTTTAATAAGGCAATCAAAGAGTTTGATTTTATAAAAAAAGTGGATAAATTATAGGTCTATAAGAAGGTTATTAGGAGTGAAATCATCTTCCTAATTCTATTTATGGATAATATATTGTTGACTAAAATTGACATAGCAATGATCCAATATGTAAAGATTTGGTCATTTAAGAAATTCTCCATGAAGAATACAGGAGTAGCAACCAATATTCTAAGAATAAAAATCTATAGAGATAGATCAAAGAGGTTGCTTGGCTTATCCAAATCTATGTGCATAGACAAAATGCTAAAGAGGTTTAGCATGAGTATTCAAGAGGGAATTCTTACCCATATCTAAAAGGGGATTTAATATTCTATGTCTAATTAGAACATTGGATGACAAAATGATTAAATTAAACTTCATAACTATGAATGTACAGGTTGAATCAAACAATTTTGACATTCATAATATTTAAGCGGTCATGACATGTTACTAAATCTTAATCTTAATCTTAATCTATGATTATAAATTTTCTAATTAGAGAATTAAAGATAAATTAAAATTAGTTTTAATTTGTTTAATTTTAATTATGAATTAAAATTAAAATTTTTAATCATCATCAACATATTAGGAACCTAATAAGTTACACATAAAATAGTTTTTAAAAAAGAAAAAAATTAGTTTAAATTAAGTTGAACTTAATTATGAAGTTTGAGAAAAATGGTTAAATATTAGATATTCGATCTTATTAAAATTAAAATTTATAATTGTAATTAAATTATAATTTAGTAAGAAAGAAAATTCTAGTATCTTTTTTTCTCTATATAAGAAAATAGACAAAAGTTAGCTAGCATTGTTGCCTTCTCTTCTCAAACAGTTGACTTCTTTTTTTTTCATTTGAGACTAACACTTAGACAACTTATTGTTGACACTTTATGAAAAAGTTTTTGCAAGAATTCAAATGAAGTATGATTCAATTTACTTTTTAGAATTTATGTTTTCCAAAATTTTCAATTATTGAAATCTAATGAGAAAACTGAAAATTTTCTGCGTCCTCAGTGATCAGATTATGCAAACAATATATTCTTCTTTACATAATTTTACGGGAAACTAAAAGATATATAATGAATCCGCATAGCGTAAAGATGAACCAAGGGTTATAATTTAAAAGAAATTTCATCGTGATGAAATTGATGATTAATCGCCTGTATATCCAAGTGTTGTGCGTGCAGTGTTGCCTCTGCTTTGAAGGGATATAAAGACTATTCTGAACTTGTACTTGTTCAACACAATACAATATACTTATAATTCAGAGATCCGACAATATATCCTTATGACCCTTTGGCATCATATTATATATATATGTATGTGTCATATGTCATATGTCACATGGATCAGATCCAATACCTTATTACATGATGTTATTACGTTGTCTTAACAAATAATATAATTAATCAAAGTCAAAACAGTTCTTATACCGCAAACATTGGATGCATAACTTTTGCTGGCAGGTTTAGTAGACCCCCGACAATCACAAGTTTATAATTGGATTGGATTGGGTGTGCTTCATTAATTTAAGCCTACGAAAAGCTGTTGTTCTTCAAGGAAAAGAATAGTTGAATGATCCAGTACCGGATAGCGATAGAATAGAAATAGGATGAGCACAAGTAGGTAGGGTCATTTCTAAAGTAGTATGGTTAGTCCAAGATCGTCGGGTTATATCGGAGAATAAGGGAAGGAGTATTAGCTAGGGATTTCAAGACCATACAAGAAATAGGTGTAACAAATATAAACATATTCTAGTTTTTACTTCAAAGAATTTGTAAACTAACATACATAAGACTGTAGTTTTTGAAGTAACTCAAATCAATTATTTAGTAGTTTCTTTTAAATATCATAGTTCCAAAATTTTGTGCATTTTCACTTCAAATAATTGGGTATGTTCTACAAAAGGTTATTAGACAAGATGGAAGAGTCACTTCCAAGATACATGTACCTTACGTAGGATGTAAAAGCTACCAAATCAGCAAAGGTTAGAAAAAAAGTTTTCAAGATGAACAGAAGTTCCATGTAGGAAGAGCAGAAATAGTTGTATAAGACTGCGGAACAGATGTTCTATTTCCAAATTCCTGTTTTCTTAACGCCCAAAGCCTACTGAAGGTTTTGGGTTTGGGCAGATGGAGAATAGGAATTCGGAATCCCCCAACACTGCTACACCTCCGATCAATGTAAAGCCAACAAACGTCAGATCATAAAACCTATAAGAAAAGACATATACCTGCCTTGACCTACTTCTACTTCTGAAAAAATAGATGCATAACAGGAACAGGAGTTATAAAAAAAAACAGGCAAAAAGAGAAGAAAGGTTTTTAAGTTAATTAAAGATATGAGAAGGTAACTTATACTAACAAGATATTGCTGAAGGGGTTTAGTATGTGAATTTAAGAACAAAATATCTGTTTGTATTTTATATAATAATTTCATTGTATATCAGAATAATTACGTTACACTATAATAATTACTGATTAGCAATGACCTTGCACTTCCTAGCTCATGCAAGTAAAGAGAGAAACACAAATAATAGTAAAGAGACGGAAAAGAAAGGTAACGTGGCGGGCAGTGATGAGTGGAGCCGTACACTTATCGAGATAATGGGCGTGGTGGGTGGGTCCCATGAGAACAAGTCGAAGCCGTCCCTTGCACTTGAACTTGCACATGGGGTAGCTAAACCTTTCACAGTCCACTATTACGGCGGCTCCAATTTCAACACTATTATATGTTATTTATCCCCCACTCACTCCGCTCAACTTTATCTTAAAAGAAATTCCATCTCTACACGTTTTCTTTGTTTTGTCTTTCGCATATGAAAACAGAAACAGAAGAAAAAGAAAAGTGTGGCATCAATTCATCTTTTTAAAATTAGTTGTGTGATTTTTGTAATTTTGCTATTATGTAAGTAAGCAGTCGTCCATAGAAAAATATCTCATCTAAATGAAATTCAAATCTTGGTTAGTGTTTCATATAATTTCAATTTCACCGCAAAAGAGAAATCAAGAGCTTGTGTTCCCAAAACAAGATAATAGGAATGACAGTGAATTTTCAACTCGATTAATATCCGCACCATCCGATCCAAAAAATTATATATGAAAACTAAAAAATAGATTTTAAATGAATGTGGATATGGATTTGGATATGGGTCTACTGATAACCCGAACCATGAATACCCATATCCTACCCGTTTTTTATTAACTCTATTTTTTATTTTTTCTTAAATATTTATAGTTAAATATAATAAAATATTAATATTTTATGAAAATAAACAACTTTAAAATCTCCACTTTACTCTTCAGTACTAACATTTTTCATCATATTTTATTTTCTTATAGGATGATAATAATGCAAATGATACGGAGATAGAGTTTTGAATGTTGTCGAGTTCACGCAAAGACAATTTGAAGCTTTTGTTATTTCAATCTTTGTTCTAGTTCTAAATTGTGAAAAATGTATGTTGTCTTTGTACTAGACATTATGATTTTTATTATTTCAATTTTATGGTTTTTTTTAATACAGACAAATCAAAATCTTGACTTATTATTATTAAAGTAATTTTGATTTGAAGCGTTCGCAAAAATCTGCTTTTTATATTTTCTATTTAGAAGTTATATTTTTATGTGTTATACAACTCGATGGATATCCAAAAACCCGAGCAACTCAATGGATTTGGATATGGGTAGTAAAACATAAAAATCGATGGATATGAATATGGATATGGGTTGAGTCATAAAAAATGAATATGGATATAGGTTGAGTAAAACCCGAACCGAACCCTACCCATTGTCATCCCTACATATATCTTAAAACTTTTGATGACAAACTACTTATTCTTTTTTTTCTACGATATATGGATTTTATACTAATTAATGCATAGAGTATACATGATGTGAATGAACTGAAGTCTTTATTATGAAAGGAATTTGAGATGAATGATTTGAGTGTTGCTAATAAAATACTAGGAATCGTGTTTCAGAGGGATATAAAATCTAAAACATTGAGATTATCTCACCTAGCAACATTAAGAAGTTATTACACATATTTGAAATGAGCAAAGCTAAACTTGTGAGTAATTTATTAGTAATTCACTTTAGGCTTTTCCAAGATCAATTATCAAAAATAGATAAAGAGGTTGATGATATATCTAAGGTACCATATGATAAAGTTATTGGATGTTTAATATATGCAATAATTTGTACATCTCTATATTTGGATCATCTTATTAGTGAAATTAGTAAGTACATACTGAAACTTAGAAGAAAACATTAGGAAGAAACCAAGTGGATATTCAAGTACATAAGGAGAAAACCACAGCACTGTGTTTAGTAGTCAGTAAGGTAATCCTTTGATTTTGGTATATGTGGATTCAGATTATGCAAGAGGTTTTAGTTATATAAGGTCTATTATAGGGTATGTATTTGCTTTTATAAAAGGGCCTATTTATTAAGAATCAACATTATAGTCTATGCTTGCATTGTCTACAAATAAAGTATGACATTGGCTAAGGCTATTATTAAAGCATTATAACTTACAAGATTAGTAAATGAAGTGGGCATTGACCAATGTGGAGTTCTAATACATTTTGATAGTTAAAGTATCATATATTTAGTAAAGAATCAAGTGTATCATGCAAGGTTTGAGCACATAGATGTGAGATTTCATAAGTTTAAGGAGTTGATTGCATATGTATATATCTTGTTAGAAAAGTTTCACATTTCTAAGAATGTAACTAACATGTTTAAAAAGCTAGTTACTACGGAGGAGTTCAAGCAATGCTTAGATATGATTAATGTCTCAAGGTCCTAGATATAGATACAAACCAACCAATAAAGAGTTATATTGGCCAAGGTGGAGATTGTTATATTTGGCTCATATACATAGGCATAAAATCTTGAATTTTTAGGATGAAGGTAAGCACTTGAAAGAATTTTGGGCAGACAAGAGCATGGTCTACAATGTGTTCCTTTCTAAAAATTAGAGGTGAAAGGCATATACTAAAGACACAAGCATATTGATATATTAAAGGTACTTCTAGAGGAAGACACAATTTGGGACATAACTATGTTATAGACCATATCTTAGGTATAAACAAGAAGATATGATCCATGGCTTAGGACATGTTCATCTCTTAATTCATGTCTAAGTATATAGAGAAGTAGTAAAATTTATAATCCAGGAAACAAACGTGCCAAAGACTATATCATGTTTTAGAAAAAAAAAAGATAGTAAGATCTAAAACTTAGGACATAGTAGTGTGCTAGGCTATGTGTATGACAATCAACCTTATCTAAAAGTACATTATTAGTAGATTTTGAATTCTATGAGCATTATAAAACCCATTTGAGTCATAACTAAATTAGGTTTTCCTTTTATTTCATTTTATTATCCTACTTATTGGAAACTTTTGTCAAAGCCAAGTACAATAATTATAAATTACTTTTTACACAAAGGTGTAAATTAGCTCCTAAGTTTTTGCAAAAAATCTAACTTGGCTCTTATCGTTATCTATAGTACCAAGTGATATTAACATTTACAAAATAGTATTATTTCCACCCTCAATTCTAGCTTAACAATATGAGTGTTACCTAAATCCACTTGGCTTGCCAACTAAACACAATGGAGACATGAAAATTTTTAATTAAAAAATAATTTTGAAACAGAGTAATAATTATTTATACCTAATTTTTTGAATATTATTATCTCATATTTTAATAGTTTATATTACTTAATGATCTAGAAACCCTTAACTCTTTAATACTCGACCATTATTTGAAACACTATAATTGAAATTCCTAATTCCTTAATAATATTTTAAGGATTAAGCTACCTTAATAATATTTTAAGGATTAAGCTACAACTTTTAGGATTGTTCAGGTTTAGTATAATGAAAAATTCATTCATGTTCCTTACCCATAAGAATTGGTACGAGTCTTCACTCTCCTCAACCTCACCTCACAATATCTCTTCAAGCTTAAAATATCGTGTCATCCATACTTATGGCACCATTTTCTATTGAATTTCAATAAAAATCTTATCTTTGAAAGCTCTACAACTCCAAACACTACCCCACATCATTTTAGTCATCCTATAATATTTTCATCACAGTTAAACCACTTGTTCACCTAAATTCCTTGGCTTGTAAACCATTAATAGTTCTAGTCTACTTAAAGAATTCAACTAAGCACTGGATCCTATCATCAAAATTATTGACACTAGAATTCGGTCGAACAAAGAGAGAGCTTTCAAGACAGATCTTAGATTCGATTCCAGTAAAATGGAAAGGTTTTATGTTAGTGATAAAGATATTGATGCAGCTTATGCTTATAATGAAGACCTATTTAGAGCTTGTTAGTTTCATATTATTTATGAGGCTACAAACATAGAGACTTGTTGAGTACTGGTCACTAAGAGACTCTAATAGCTTGAGACACACATGATTTTTTGTTTCTAGCCTTAACTCTTAGTTGAAAAAGCTTCCTAATAGTATTGCAAATTAGGGATTCCAATAGTGCTTTTCAAATAAAAGTTGGGTATTGAAAAGTGTTGGGCATTCTTCGAATAAATAAGGGGTTTCCATGAAATTAAGTATAAATAATTGCTAAAATTATTTATAGATCTTTTTTTAAATTGTTATTTGACTAATTTTTACCAAGTAAGTTAATTGGTGGATCCATTGTGCCTAACTAGGAAGTGAAGTAGATTGGACTGAAGCTTATGCTACTTAAGTTTGATGGAAATCTAATAGAGTTAGGGTTAAGAATGCAATAAGTACCATTTTATCAACATAAAGAGAATTGTACCTTTGGCCATTTGCCTTTCTATTGTTCTAATTTTAAAGATAGTAAAGGAAGAGTATGTTTTTTACTAATATATTACCACCCCATAACTAAAAACCTTTATCCAATTGAGGGCAAGATAAAAGAAAAAAGAAACTATTGATTACCAATCTCTAATATAACATGATCAAGATAGAAGAGACTATTGTCAATTCATGCATAATTGAGCTACTACATATATCTAGAAAATAAAAATATTTTATAATGTATACTCAATTTCGTAATTTATGCATGCTAATTAAATCTTTATTACCTTCTTTTTAGTTTTAATATAAATGAGTATATTAATAAAATAATAATAAATGAAAATGGTGATTCGAATATTATTCATGGTCACCATCTCCTATAACCCATTCCAATTCATTAATTAGAGAGTAAATACATATATGCATCAATAAATGTATATGATATTATATTGGCTGTCAAGTTCGATCATAGTAGATTTGAACTTCCTACGATGAGTAATCTAAACCTAATCATATTTAGAGGAATCTTTTTTAGAATCAGTTGTATTAAGTTTATATCTCCAAAGAGCCAAATATAATTAGCAATCATTGACCTTCATGTTGAATCAAGTAAATGATTGAATAGAATAAGTTGTACTCAATTTATTGTAGCATAGCACTAACTAATCACAATCATAACAATGGCTAACTTATTTAATAAAAATAAATAAAGACAAAAACATGAAGTCTTTAATAATTCAAATAAATTTAACTCAAAGAAATCCACCATTGGTTAATATCCATAATGAAATAATAATAGATTGTCTAAAAAAATAATATTTGTGATAGTGCATAGTAATGAATTAAGAATTAGGTATTCAAAACAATATTCTTTTTTGGTCTCATGATCAAATTTCAAGTGAGGTATAGTAAGTTAAATAGGAGGTGGATATTACAACCTTATATCAAAAAGAGGAGGATTGTGAAAGCATTTATAAGCCTATAAAAAAAACTATTAACAAATTTTTTTGCTAGTTATATTTGGACCTGTGATTCTTCTGAAGTTATTATTGAGCTAATGTAGATTTGGCTTACCATAAAGCAGTAGCGGCATTGATGGTAGAGTCACGAGGAATAGACTATTCTTGGCAGATTTCCACCCTGATTTTATATCCGAAGCGGAAGGAAAATATTGTAAGATTCTCTTAAGTCTAAAATAGAGTTGTTGTTAGGTCACTCTACATTTAAGGTAAAAGAATTGAATAAATATATATATTAAGCGAAAGGAGATTTTCAGATGAATTTAATTTTTCAAATTGTGACTTGGAAATTAAAAATTCAAAAATCGAAAGCAGTTCGATACAATGTTAAGGTTTTGTTTTTGTTCAAGTCTCCGCTTTCAAGGTTCTATTTGGAGAGTCCCAGCTTGTCATGCCTACCCTTAGTGGTGCAGCGCATTTCAGCTTGCTCATTCAGGGCAGTTCATTATTTTAGTTTTGCCGATGCTTGCTAGTTCTGAGTTGGATTGTATTAGTTTGACTTTCTTCTTGTCTTTGTATGCTTGTGCTTTGGCTTTATTTTTAGGTGTTATTGTTTTTTTTGTTGAGCAGGTTTTGGGTGCTTCTTTCCATGTTGCAGTGTTCCCTTCATTATTTTTGGGTCGCCTTGAGGCTCTGCTGGCTTAGCTTTTACAGCTTCGTTTGTAAACGTTTATGTAAATATTTTGTTTTATAATTTATTTTATTTTACTGATTTACCCAAAAAAATGTTAAGGTTTTTCCTTTGAATATACTTCTCCTTCGATAGACACGTTATTAAAAATAATATATGAATTAAGTGAGTTGCCGGACTTTGTCAGATTGAATAAGTAAACCGATTTCACCAAGATGGCCTTTCATTTTCAATGTCGGGACATGAACTCTTATAACTTTAATATTGATGTGGTCTGTATATATGGGGAAACTAAATTAGAAAATATTTACAAGAAACTTGGTTGGTATGCGTTGGATGATCATGACAATATAATATTTGAGGAGAAAACTTCTCAGGAGCAAGTTTGACCACCTAAACCGCTCCTCCGCCGCTTCACCGGTATAACATGCCCGAAACCGTCGTCAGCTGTTAGGTGCCACTCTTGCACCACCAGCTCATCCAGATCAAACTGATGCATCCTACCAGGGACATCGTACAACGAACCGGCCGGGAATGCATCAAGGCCGCTGCGACCCTGAGGTTTAGTTTTCCGGCGACCAGCTCCTACGGGCACGTTGCGAAGAGCCCCACCCGCCGTCCAGTATCTCTGACACCCTTTGCAGAAATGTCTAGGTTGGTTAACATTGTAGTTGTTGAAGTAACAAAATTTGGTCTCCATGCTCTTGCATCTAGGGCAAGGTATGATCTTGTCCGGCCTCTTATCCCCTGTGTGATTTTCTGTGTTTGGATCGTCTTTCGGTTGCCTGCCGGTACTAGCATGAAACGTGATTGTTGCCCCAAATAGCTTGATAAACTGTTCTTGATTCTCCATGACAAAGGTAGAGCAGCAGGAGAAGAGAGGGTTTTGTGGCGTTAAAGGAGAGACCAGATAGTTGTTTCTGTGAGAGGTTGCCCGTATATACGAGGAAAAGGAAGGAGCATGTTTATATACAAACAAGGGCTAAAAGTGTGGTATGGAGGCATATATAGGAGCCAATAACAAACAGTGAGTGGCGTGGAAAAGGTGATGATGAGCTTTTTGTCCATATCATTACTACTCCATCTCATCAAAGGTCTAGGGTTAGTAAAAATCTGAATGTGGGTCCCAAACCAGGTAGGTCGCGTACAAAGTTTCTAAGAATATAGGACCATAAAAGAGAGAAGAAAAGTCTTTGTCTAGGTTCTAGTTCATATTAATCTATACACATATCACAAAAGAAACTAAAAGCCAAAGCCTTGGTACTTGCTCCTTTTTTTTCTTTTTTGGTCTTAAATTAGGGTATTTATCGGCAGACCTAGTGATTAATTCCCTTGCTGATTTGTAAGCACTTTATAGGATGAAACAGTTGGCCCAAATATTTAAGGCTGCTCCATACTCAAAACTAAGTACTTGCCCTTTTGAAATCATGCATATAAGTCCTTTACTTTTGATGGAGTATGCTGCTAATCCTTCATGGCAATATAGATACCATATCTTCCTAGGTGTCTCAAAGTCGTATAAACATACATGTTCACAAATCCAACCATACATTGTTGTTTGACAAATCATTTGTTGTTAGCTAATAAAGTTGGTATTGTCTTCCTGAATGAAGGGTGAAGATATATAGCCCCTAAGCTTTATTCTGATTGAAAAAGATGCCCAAATAGACTGGTAACATTAGCATATAAATTAAACATTTCTCAGGAGATAATTATTTTTATTGTTCGTCACTTTCTTGCATAGCTCATATATGCCGCTACCTCAAATATTCTTTTTATTAATACACGTTTAACGTCCCTAAAAATCTCAAGGAAACTAGATCATTCATGACACAAAGACTTTCCACATCATATCCAATGTTTAACATTTGATTAAGAAATGGATCTCCTTTATATATCTTGGACTTACGATTTTACTCGTAAAGCGGTCGCTTGAATGCAGATAGAGGCATGTGTGCCTGTACAGGTGTTTAGGCTTATATGGTATCTCATAATAGTTTATTTCAAGAATATAGGTACTACAGCTGGATTGCCAACAAGGAAGAAACATATCTATAGAATCGAACATTTCAAAAACCTCTTCTCATTTTCTCCAACACTTAGGATTGGAAGGAATATATAGCCTGTTTACTTTAGGTATGGAGATTAAAGAGTGATCTCCTGAATATATATATATATATATAGTACAGAAACCAATCACTTCTTAGAAGATGAAAGGCATGTTACGTACGTGCGACATAAATGTGTTATATATGGCTACTTTAAGTTTCAATCAATTTTACTTAAATCCTAGATGACATCAAATTAAATTTCATCACTACAACAAAGTTAATATTTAGCTATGGAAAAAAATAGCTAAATTTCTAAAAAATGTTACCTATAGTTTTTAACTATATTTCTATTTTGTCGCACAAAATGTTACCACATTCCTGTAGTTAAAAATTAAAGTGAACGTTTTGGAAAATTGATGCTAATAATTTTTTGCTACGTTTTTTTTCATAACTAATACTATGTTTTAAAAAACTTAGCTAATAATATTAGCTACGATTTCAAAAATATAACTAAATGTTTTTAACTATATTTTATGAAATGTAGGCAAAACATTTTAGCTACATTTTTTTAAACGTAACCAAATATTTTTAGTTACATTTTTAACAACGTATAGCAAATTGTTATTTAATGTTTTGATATATTGTTTATTACAGTTTTAATCTATATTATTGAACAATATAATTTTTATACAATGTATCGATATTTTTTAAAATGTGAATTCATTATACAAATAAATTGTAAAAATTTTATTAATTTAAAATATCGAGCATTGTATATAAAAACTAAAATTATATAAATATCATTAAATCATAACACAAAAGAATATTCTTTATATAAAAATATATTAATGATAGTTTTAACAATTCTTATAGACAAAACTATAAATAAAGAGACTAGTTTACAAATTATAAATGCTCAAATTACAAAAATATTAGAGCATAATTCGATCGACTACCTAGTGTTGTCAATGTCGATAAACATGTGATAATCCCAAAAACTTAGTTAAAATATACTAAAAATATTATGATTATTGAAGCAATAATTATTTAGTTCTAATTAAAGCAAACATTACATAACTTTACCATTCACAACATAATCACTAAGCAGTTGCAACTTTATCAATTATGTAACCTAAGAAAAAAAGGTATTAAATTTAAATTATAATAAAAATAGAAATTGAAAGAAAAAAGTATAGGAGATAGAATTAATACCTTTCACTTTCCTCTTCATTTCTATCATAATTCGGGCCAAATAATCTTTTAAATAAAAAAATCATGTTTTGTATTTTTTGCTTGAGTTTCTCGTAATGTAACCTTAAGCCCTTTGTTTTTTCTTGAAGTAGTTGAATGACTGTTTTATATGATAAGGTTGAAACATTTTACTTAGGGTCATAGCTAAAACTTTTGACATAGCCAGAACATATACTAAGTATGGTATCACAAATGTCTTTTGTACTGATCTCATTCGCCTCAGATATAGATTTCTCTAGTAACTCTTAGATCTTATTCTAAAATTTAAAAATAAAACCACTATTCAATCTAAATATTATTACTTACTATTACATTAATAAATGAAGTAAAATGTTGAACAAATTTGTATACTTACATAGTTGTTTTCTGCTTCAACTGATACTCACCATTTACCTTCCTTATAATAAGTGACTTTATATAGTTTGATCATATCACACTCTTATCTATGTGGTTCCTTCTCACTATATTTTATGAAAGAAAAATACAAGGCACAATAAATAATTTAGTGTTTACTGATATAATTATAACTTATAAAACAAAGATCTTACATATTCATTTTGGATAATTATAAATGATTTTGACCTTTGATTATAAGGTGTTTTTATTTTTGCTCTATTTAGGTAGTCATTAAATCATATAAAAAGAATAATGGAAGCAAATGTGAAGGCAAAGAAAACCTGAACTTTTGTATCAGCCCAATAATTACACAAATTATATTCCAATTTTGCTTGAGACATTTATTTAGGAACATGTCTTTAGGCCTTTGCATCAGAAGGAACAAGTTTACAATAATGAGGTAACTTGAAACAACGATCCCTCCTTTGGCTATGAATATATTTTTGTAGCCAAATAATTTTAATTGGAATTATAGGATATCTGACTTTTAGCTACAAACCTCATTTCATAGCTAAACTTTTTTGGCTACAAAAATATAATCGTAGCCGAAAGAAGAAGAACAAAAGAGATTCATGCATCAACTTTAAGTGTAACTTTTAGCTACAATTTTGAAAAATGTAGCCAAAAGTGCAACTTAAGCCATGTTTAATTTTTTATTTAATTTTTTATTGTTAGACTTTTTATACGGCTATAATGTTGTTAGATTATGATACTTGAACTTGCCTAATTTTAATCAAATTGATGTTTTATTCCAATTCTATGTTTACCATTTCATTTTATGACGAATGCTTGTGCTTGCCTGATCAATAATTGTATGACTTATGATTCAACTTGAGACCAAAAAGTAATAATTGAAGTATCATATCATTGTCGTAAGATAGAAATATTTATGAAATTGTATATATACTACTTTGAATTTCTTAGCTTAATGAATTTCGTAAGTTCATAGTTATAACAGAGATGTCATTAATTTTCTTGTTGGAATTTGTTATTGATGCTTGAGAAAGATTAGAAATCACATTAAAGAAATTCATTGATAACATAGGGAGTAGTCATTAATTGATTAAACTAGATGAGTCAAATGGGATTAATCTTGGTGAAATCGGAAGTCCTAGATTTGTTTAATATAACATTTTTGTTTTTGATTATTTTAAAATATTTTATTTAATTACTTTTTTATTAATCAATTTTTTAATTAGATTAATTTTTGTAATTAATAAACATAATCCTTGTGAGACAAGACTCTTTTCATTATTGTATTATTTGTTTGAGATAACGTATACTTACATTAAAAAATTTACAATAAGTTTTTGGCATTATCACAAAAGAGATTCATACATTAGCGTTAAGCGCGAATTTTAATTACAATTTTAAAAAAGTAGCCAAAAGTGTGACTTTTAACTACAATTTCAAAAAATGTAACTAAAAGTTCGACTTTTAACTATAATTTTGAAAATCATAGCCAAAAGCTTGACCTTTAGTTACGGTTTTCAAATTGTCACAAAAAAATAAGTATCCAATAGGCTACTTTGTTGTAACATTTAACTATGATTTTAAAAATAGTCATTAAAAGGTGACCCAAACTAACCTTCAGCTATGATTTCCAAATTGTAGCTAAAAGGTTATTTTGTTGCAGTGCATGTCCAGGGTTCCTCGTCTTAAACTCATAATATTATTTTTGAGATGTTATCGCCTAAGTTAATAAAAAGAACTATTAAGATAGTTGGTGCTATTGTCTTTTGGCCTTACCTCGCGCCCTCTTTCAGGTTGCTTCTTTTTCATCAATCTTGAAAGTGTTGGGTTGTATGAACCTGAATGTGTTGGAATTATGATTGTTAATCCATTCATTAATAGAGGAATATGTTCTTTTAATTAAGAAAAAAATATTCCCTAAAGAGAATCTTTTCTGATTATATAATATAGACCAAAAAAAAAAGTATTTTCATGTGTTTCAATTAAAAAGTCACACTTTTTTTTTCTCTAAAATGCTTTCGAAGTCCATTTTCTATTAAAATATTAGCTTATAAATTAGTGTATAAATATTGAGCCGGTGATCACAATTAGTGTGAACTTTTTGATAATTGGGGCAGTTCAAGTCTTGGTGCCTGCACACTACATGGAGATTTAAATTAAAGTGCAGAATATAATCTGCAGCTGATCACTATTGACAGTCTGCAAATTCTCATCAGGCATGTCGACTGAAACTATATTCTGAGATAACTCGTGACAGGCTTAGCCAAAATTTTGGGCATGTAATCATGTTTAGCAATAAATCACACCCATATAACCAAGTGCCAACTAAAAAAGATTGAACCCTAATATTCACTGGAATGGGGACTAATAAGCAGTCAATTAATAATAGTAAAAAAGGATATGTCCTGAAATTGTAGTAATTATAATTTATCTACCTTAAAGAATAATAATTAGACCTGATTAAGAAAAGGGGGAAACAATGAGTTAAATCCCTAATCTAGTTTGAAATAAGATGACTACGGTTACTCCTAAACTAGTAGTCATCCTCCTTTTTCACTGAGTGGTGAACACCTTACTTGTGATGTGCTATAATAATTGTCCTTAAGATATGGTCATGCTTCGATTAATAAACTATATAGAAAGAAATCGAAAAGGGTTGGAGAGAATCATGGGAAAAAATCATGTTGCTTGGTGCTATGGATACTCAATGTCAAGTTGCTTTAATAAAATGAGGCAGGAAAAGTCTCCCTCTTTTCCTTTATAGCTATTTTTATCTTTGCCATTGAGCTTTCCCTTTTTCTTTTCATAATAAAAGATTATAGAAAGCTAGTCGGATTCCTTTTGCTGCTATGCCAGCACAGATTAGCTCACTAATTTAAGATCAACTTCAGATAATTAACTTAGACAGGAAATCCTAATCCACCGTCTGCTAGCTAAGATGCACATATATATGCATCTTCCTTGATCTTTTTTATGGAAAATAAATCAAAGTCCTTTGAATAGGTATCAAATTGGGGCATCTTCCTTAATCTCTGTTTACTCAAGTTCGTCTTGCCTGCTGATGTTAATATATATGGTCGGCTCAGTAAATATTCCTCATCACTGTGAAATGTTTATAAGGCTAAAGTTTCTACTATAGCAATAAAGATCAATTCAATCGACAGTTTGGTTGGACCCTGAGAACGGTCAATATATATATCCTATAGAAATATATTAAAAGGAACATATAAAATTATCCACACGAAGTCGTTGAATCAATATATCCTATAGAAATATATTAAAAGGAACATATAAAATTATCCACACGAAGTCGTTGAATCAAGTTTCTGATTTATTTATTGGTATGGAAAGTGGGGATCAAATTCAAGAAATGGTCACGAAGTAAGCTGTTTACCATTGAATTAGCGATCATAATTCTTGAATTCTTCCCTTTTTTATCATTCCTTAACTTTTGATTGACAGTGTGGGGTGGTTATCTTTACCATCCAATTATAAGGAAACTTGACAGACAGCAGTGACATAAACTACATGTTTGTTGTAAGTTTAGGAGAAAGCTGAAACTATTAAAAAAATAAAAGAGAAGGCGACTGTAATTTAGCCCATATTTAATTATAAAGTAGTTGGAAAGAGGTTACTAAATAATTATTATTGATCTAATGTTAAAAAATATATGAGATGAATAGATAATTATTTCACTGATAAATTCTTATCCATGGCTGCTCGAGTCACTCTTACTATGTCAGTACTTAGTTATCTAAAAATCCATTGGATTAATCATTTGATCCTTCTGCGAAGGGTGATCAAGGAACTGAATAGGACCATCAAAGCCTTCCTATGGTCAGGCTGTCTAAACAATGCCAAGAAAGCAAAAGTGAAATGGGAGGATGTAACTATGCCTAAGAAGAATGGTGGCTTAGGCGTACTGTCAACCACGTTATTGCAGAAGGTTTTTCTATGCCAGAAGGTTTGGAGGCTACTCACGGATAAAACTGCCTTGTGGATTAAATGGATCTATGAAATATACCTCTCAACTAAGAATTTTTGGCAACTTACCGTCAATAGAGGTTATTCATTGGTCTTTTCACACATGTTGAAAATCCAAGACATTATTTACTGCTTCATTTTATATCGACTAGGGAATGGTAATGATATTTGGGTCTGGTACAATAATTGGACAGCTTTCAGCCCTCTAATACAACAAATTGAACTTGGGCACTTATGACATCGACTTCCATTAAACACCAAGGTCTCTTCCTTCATTTCTAATCGGCAGTGATCAAGAAAATTTAAACATTTTAACACCACCTCCCAATATCTGCCAAGAATTCCTCCCACCACTGCTCTGCACTCGATAGTCTGGTAGCCCCACTCCAGCGACGTCTTCACAAATAAATCAGGCTACTCTAGCTTCTAAGTGGTAACTCCTTTGCTCTCTTGGTATAAAATGCTACGGAGGAGAAGTATCAACCCCAAACCTTTAATCTTTGCATGGCTGGCTATCAAAAATCGCTTAAGCATTAAAGATCGTTAGCATGGGAGCTTTAACCCTATTTGTACGTTATGTCGAATGGTACCTGAAAATAGGAACCATTTATTTTTTTACTTGCTTGTGTTGTTATTATCTATCTACCATACGAGAACAAAAGACTGTAATGCAGAAAACTTTGAGAGAGAAAGCTAAAGAGAGAAGATACAGAGAAACAGGGGCAAACAGAGGATTTTTAAAAACTCAGCGATTCACTGAGATTTCCTTCTATGAATTGTATTATTCAACTTCTGTGATTAAATGTACATTTATAACAACTCAGTCTTGTTAATTGTCATCTAACTGATGCAACTAACATTTCTTGATTTTTTGCTAACTGTATCTTTATCCTTTACGTTGTTGCATGGCCATGTATGGACGTTTTGCTCCTGTTTGAAATTTCTGAGACTCGCATCCTACATTCTCCTCCTTAAATCAAAAATTCATCTTCTGAACTCCCACCATTCTTATTTGTTCAAATTGCGATACATGAAATCCTTTAGTAAAGAGATCAGCAATCTGATTTTCTATAGGAACATATTCAAGCTTTAACTCTCCTTCCTGTTGTACATCTCTCAGATAATAATATTTGAGTTTGAAATGTTTTGTCTTTCCATAGAATACCAAATTCATAGTGATAGAAATTGCAGCCTGATTATCCACATATATCACAGTAGCAGATGATAAGTGAACATGCAAATCTACAAGTAATTTCCTGACCCATACAACTTGCTTTGCTGTTGCAGTAGTTGCCACCAATTCAGCCTCAGCAGTTGAAAGAGCCACCAACTCTTGTTTCTTCGAACTCCAGGAAAAACAAGCTGACCCTAATGTTAGACAATATCCGGACGTACTCTTCATATCTTCTGTTTCTTCACCCCAGTCACTGTCTGCATAACATCTAAGCTCACACATACCTGTTTTCTTATATAAGAGACCATATTCGATCGTCCCTTTCCGTGTGTTTGGTTACTGTCCCCATGAGTGGGGACAGTAGACAGGACCAATAAATTCTGCCCCCGGTGATGTTTGGTTGATGTTGTCCCCCTTTTAAGTCCCTGACTCCAGAAGACAGGGGCACGATTTATTGTCT
>JANKOE010000005.1:52785873-52803811 GCA_026284465.1 Erythroxylum citrifolium | reverse complement strand
ATAGATAATTATTATATATAGAAATAATTAAAATATAATAAAGATATATATAAACTAAAATGGATAAGATATAAACATAAAAACTAAATTAAATAATATACAACTTTACAATATGATAATAGATTATTTTGTAATTTTAAAAAAAATCAGGAACTATTTTATAAATTTAAAAAATTACCCGAAACGGTACCTGATATTAACCAGTACTGGTACAGTATTGTACCAACACCCAATCTAGAAACTAAGTCCAGTACGATATTCATAACATTGCTATTTAATAAACTTGTAATTATATTTTCTTTCTTTATTATATAATTTTGGTTTTTAATCTCTCAAATAGGACAAATACGTTAAAGATTAAGTAAAAAAAAAGGCGACGTGTCTACATCATCATCACTCCGAGATAAGTAGTATATTAATGTGTCTATCCTATCACTATATAACTCCTGAAATGGTATAGTAGTTGAAAATTAGGCACCGATTAAGATACATATGGTTTTAAGCGGAATGAATGAACTGACTTTGACAAGCATTGAGGAGATTGTCGTGATCAGAGTTGTAATGGGGCATTAGGGAAAGAATCAAGCATCACTGCTGCAGCCACACTAGCATATGCATACATATAAACACACGTAGAAGAACACAGGAGTTGGAGGAATCTAGTGAAAGTGAGGTGCCACTTAGAAATAGCATAGATACATTGAACCTTTGCTGTGCCTTTTGTCTATTTAATAGTTCTCTTCTGTTCTTAATTTGACCAACGAACTGATTTTTATCGTTCTTCGCTCACACGTTCATATTTTAAGTCTTTGGGAAGGTCCATTGCGTTTCACGCGTTAAAATAAGTCAAAATATGTGGAGATTTCATTTTTCATTCTTGAAAGAAATAAGCTCTGCTAAACCATATTTCCCTTGGGTACGCATTAAAATTCATCTTTCTTTAATATGACAAAATTGGAATGAAAACCTAGGGAAAGAAAAAGAAAAACTTCAAAATTTAGAAACGGTTAACTTTGGGATCGTTTGGTTCCACTTTTGTTTTTCTGTTGTTGTTTTTGATTTTTTTAAAAAAAAACGAAAACCTGCTTGGTTGAGATTTACAAAAATTTTATACTTTTATTATTATTATTATTATTAATCGAGATAGAAAGTAAGGATATATTGATTTTTTGTTAAAAAAATATGTTGTCAAAATTAAGAGAAACGATGTTTTCTGGTTTCTGTAAAACCGTTGTGGTTTTTTTATTTTCAGAAGTAAAAAATCGTAACAAAATAAGCCAAACATGTTTTACTTAACTTTTTTTTACAAAAACGACAAAAAAAAAGGGGAAAAAAAGAAACAAACAACTCCAATAAATGTCGTATCTGATTCTTTAGAATCGTAACACAAGATTTGGCCCTTGAAACAAGTTACTAATGATGCTTAACAGCTAAAATCATTTCTTTCCACCTTTTATGATAACGAAAAATATCTGAAGTTGATAAAGATCCAATGGAGTGAATTATGTTCCAGATACAAAGGGAAAGGCTTTCTCGTGAGAGGGGGGTTGGAATTTATTAGTAAAATTGCAAATTAAAAAGACAAAATATCTCACTATCACCCAACTGTCCAGACCAAGTCTCCTTCAACTTTACAAGTTATATATTAATTGCAGCATCAGATCTAGCCATCTTTTTTTCCCATTAAAATAATGTATAGGAGTTCATTTTTTTTAAATTTAATATTCACATCAAATTTAAGAGATTACATGTTAAGTAATCTTTGCTGCCAAATTAGAATCCTTTAACTATATGAAAGAGTGGAAAGCACTATGCTACCGAGCGAGTATGAGCTCCTATTCACACTCATTTAGTTAATTAAAACAATATTATTAACTTAATTGAAGATTTCATTCCTTTTCTACCATATAATGTTAAGACCATCCGACATGAAGATATGTGTAACCTTGATCTATCCATAATGAGATTAGTTTAGAGGGAAACTCTAGAATTACATATTGTTCGACATAAGTGGATTTTGGATCACATTATCCTTAGATCAATTCTTTAAGTTGGGTTTTACATGTGGAGATTAAGAAGTGAATACTCCTTGTAAAAGATCTAGATCTATGACATAGACTATATAGACTTAATAAGCATAGTTGGGTGTCATAGATTTTAGTGCCTTCAAGTAAATGGATGATTTCTACAAGGTTTTCTATTTTATTGGACAGATTTTTCGTAAGATGAGAAGGAAACTGTCCTAGAGAAAGATACGAAGAGAAATAAACTGGGGTTAATGAGGTAGGAACTTCACTCATAATTATTTGGGCATCTTCTTACTCACTCTTATCAATAATAACTTTACCACTGTCATTAGAAAAGTGTATGACTCTGGTATCCCTTGGGAACCCTGACTAGAGGGTTACGAGGATAATAGGAAACCACTGGTGATATAATAAAGCATTCCTTTATGAGAGTTCCTAGATAAACTAGTAGCTAAGAACCTCAATATGCTAGCCGAGACACAAGCACTTTCTCCTCAAAGAGTGTCAACTCTTAAGATCTACCCTTTAAGGATCCAAGCTGAACAATCCTCGCTAGAACTTATAACTCAAATAGGATAATAGGTTTGATAATTTCTGATGCATAAGATCTTTATACAAAGGCAAGTGCATAGCATACTTGTATCTCTGTATGATAGAAGTAAACTTATTGAAGACTCAAGATTTTAGGGGAAAGAGAGAGATTTTAGAGAAAAATCATATGAAAACACACAACTTTTATTGATAAAACTAGCTTAAATTCGAACTTAAATTTGAACTTGGTTACATTGGAAGAAGTCTCTTGCTTTTATAGGCAAAGGAGGTTATAAAAAGACAAATATATTTGGATAAGAACAAAGTCACATCACACCCTAAACAGATAAGAATAACATAGTATCAACTATTCTAGATAAGAATAATGTCACATATACTATTTTAGATAAAAACAAAGTCACATCATAAAGTAAATAGATAGGAACGATGTCACAATAGAAAAGACACTTAAACATAAAGACAAACAATTAAATAAAGAGACCCACAATAATAGGTGGAATCTTAGTCATCATCCCTGTCAGATAGGATCTTGCCACGATTGCAGATTTGACAGGAAAGCCCCTCCATTCATGTTGTCAGTACCTTTACTAGTTGTTCTCCGTCTTTTATGGGGCTCGCTTTCCTTGTGCGTAAATTTTTTTAAAATTTATTTAGATCCTCTTATTGATGATGGGAATTTCATCATCTAGATCTTAGGCATGCTGGAAGGAGGAGGCTTAAGTTTGAGATGTTCTTGCAATGTCAAGACCTAAGTTTATTGGATTGTCTGGGATATGATAGTCTAACATTTGAAGTTCGCCAGGAATGAATTCTCTTGGGTAAGGTCCAATAGATGTAGAGATAACTAGCAATGTATATTTAGGAAAATGGTTTAGATCCTTAAGAAAATGCCTAAGGTTTTTAAAAACATTATCCTTATATTTTGACCATTGGATTGAGGTATATTGAAAGTAGATACCTTACACTTGATTCTTAAAGTAGATAGATCCATCATGTGTTGTGCTATATGGTCAATGAGAAATAAAGAAGCAATGGGAGGATTGCTTCTCTAATGGAGTCCCTCATAACCTGAGATTTTCAATAACCTGTGAGAGTTGCATCCTCCACATCATCAGTGGTTGATACTAGTCAAGTAAGGTCTACAAGAGGGAACCTTCAGTCTCTTTATCATATAAGTTTTTGTTAGACCTGTAAGAAATGAAGAGAGATATCACATGCACAAAAGGTAGAGAGTGCCTATAAATACCATAACGCATTCTTTGAGAAGGGGTCATTGATGAAAAATATAGTAGAATATGGTACTTGTATGTTGAATAGGGATGGGCAACAATGTAATTTTTTCTTGGTTGAGGAAAGGGTGGGGGTAATAGAAAAGGCTTATCTAGGCAAGAGAAGTTATTTCATTAATGGTAGTGGGTGAGCTTGTAATGAGAGGGAAGAATTTCTTTATCTTGGCAATGATGGGCCAATCGACCATAAAAGTAGGAGAGGAATATTTCTAGAGGGAGTGATAAGGCTAATATGCTTTTGAGACAGAGACAGGAAATCTGCTAGAATGTTATAGTGGCCTTTGATGTGGTAAACTGTGAATTTATAGTGAGAGAACCAATCTTTCTAGTAAAGCAATCAGCTCTCTGGTAAAATTTTTTTGTTTGGATCTAATATCTTTGGAAAGGATGTAATATTCATTTCTACTGTAAAGAGATAAGGGTTGAGGTAAAAATTAAACTTTTCTATACCTCTTTGGACTGCCAGAATCTCTTTGTAGATTGAGTGATAATGTCTTTCGAGGGTTTAAATTGTCCGTTAGCGTGTCCATAGTAAAACATTTTCCCATCTATCTCCTTTATTAAAATTTCTCTTTAGAAATCTTTATTAGCATCAATCTGTAAGATTTGTTTTTCTTTGTTAGGAATCTTTAGTGGAGGCAGATGTTGACTGATCTTCTTTAGTTGCTTGACTGCTTTTATCTAGCCAGGGCCCCATAGTGTTGGTTTTTCTTTATTAGCTTTGACAACTGGCATACATATTCTAACATATGAAGGGTGAAATCCTTAATATAATTCACAATTATGAGAAACTGTTGGATTTGTCTTACAATAAAGTTTGTGTCTAAGTAGTTTAGTAGTTCACTAGTTATATATGGCCAGGCTAGTAGAAGCATCATAAAACTTAGTGCCAAAAAATTCTATATAGGCTAAACCAATTTAGCTTTTATAGGTTGAAAGCATGATCCTATGTTTTTTTGTAAGGTCCAAAAATTGTTACAATAGAGCCTGATGTTCTTGTCGGGTCTGAAAGTAAAAGAGGATATCATCAATGTAAATTAAAGCATTTGATATGATACCATCATAGATCCTTATCATGACTCTTTGAAACAATATTGAGGCAAAATTTAGCCCAAATGACATAATTACCCACTGGTACTGGGCATTAGAAATGCATAATGTTATTTTATGCCGATCTTTTGGGTCAATAGCCAATTGCCAAATCTAGCTTTTAAACCAAACTTTGAGAATATTTTGGTCTCTTTCATAAATAACACCTACATATTTATCTTAGGTAGAGGAAATTTTTCATCTTGAAGAAAATGATTTAGAGGCTTGCAATTGATACTTAAACTCTTTTTTCCTTTGTTCCTTTTTGCTCTTTTTTCCACATAAAAAGCTTGACGTGCCCACTCGGATTTGGTTGCCTCGATCAATCCTTGTTTTAGAAGTATAGCATATTATTCTTATGCCATATGTAGGTCCTCTAGATTCATTCCCGGATGAGTGACCTTTATTGGATTAATGTCCTCATTCTTCTTGAATGGTAATTAGACATAAAATTTTGAGTTTTGACATAATGGATTTGGATGATTGAATTGGTCATGGCTCTCCGGGCAATATTGTAAGATTTTAACTATGATATTTTCATATCCAGTAGGAACATCTTGTAGCTCGAAGATGTTGCTGTCTTTAATGTTCTCATGAAAATTTTGTTTGTAACGAATCTCCTTTCGTAAGATTTGTAACTTTTGTGCTTGGCAATATATATCTATCCTAATAAGTATGTCAGGATTAGGAAGATTACTTCCCAATATTTTTGTCTAAACGATACTGCTTGGGAAGATAATTTATCTTAATCCTTCTCTCCGTGATAAGATCTATCTTGAAGGATTTGTCGTTAGCTGCAATAAAGTATTCTTCATATGGTTGTCATTCTTCCATTAAAAGAATATGTGATTTCATTACACTTCTACAAGAGCTTATATCCATGCAACCAATAGCTGAGATTGGCCTGTGATGCTTCTTTAAAAGCAACTGTAGCTTGACGTATGATCGTATTACTACTGGCTTCTTAAGCTCTAGCTTTAAATAAAATTGTTTCATCATATGCATTGGTTCTCATCTTCTTCATTAAGAGAAGAGACTTCATCAACAGTAGACTTATAGTCAAATAGTATGTATGAATAATGTCTCTTCATCTTCACTATACTGTTCTTTAAAAAGAGATTCGATATCCTCATCATCTCTTATGGGAATTATAGCTTCAATGGATAGTAGGATTTTTATATCATTTTCAAAAAATTTTGGGAAGTTACACTAATCTGACTTTCTAATTTCAGAAGCACGCCTCTTGAAGAATCTTACTCTCTTTTTCTTCCTTCTGTTAAAAGGATGAACTCTTAATGATTTTCTTTTGAAATGATTCTTCTTCTTTATGTTACATGCTCATTTATCCATATCTTTGCATTTAATCTTTATGTACGACTTCTTGCATGCTTATTTGAGTTGAGGTCTACCTTTTAGCATTGTTTTGAAGAACTTATGTTGCCCACATAATTCTTCTAGTGTCACCAAAGCTAAATGATAGATTTCTCTAAGAGCAATTTCTAACATGTCTTAGTGAAGATAATTGATTGTTCTTCGTAATTCAGGTTGCAACTCATCAGAAACAGAAATTATAATATTTTTAGACATTTTTTGAAAATTCTTATGTAAATCTTTTCTGTTTATAGAGCAACACCTTTTAAAGTAATCGTGTCTATTTTGTCAATTAATGAGTTGGAAATCTCCAATGAACTCTTTATGAATCATTTCTAACAAGGAACTAACTTCTGATAATTATAAGACTTGTATGTTCTTGTATTCACCAAGGCTTTGGAACCATTCTCTTAAAGTTCCCATCATTCTGGAGACAAATTTTGTCAAGATGTCTGTAAGAGACATATCAGGTCTTATCATCTGAAGATCTATCCAAGCACTAAATTCATGCATTCGACCTCTCCATTTAGTTGGTAGGATATCATCAAAAGTGAACCATTGGCCTAAAATAGGTTTGTAGACAGGAGGTAATTATGGTCGGACTGGTTTAGTCATTGACTCAACATCGTCAACCTTAGGTTCAACTTCTGTATGTGATTGAGAAGAGTATGGAATGACCATCATCATTTGACATATTTGCGTGATATCTACAAGCTGTTATGTGCTTTTTGAGCTTTCTGTAAAAGAATCAAAGTCTTGGCTATCAGTATGACTATCAGAGTTATATGATCTTATGTTGGGCCCCGATTCGCATTAAGCATGTTTAAATTAATTTGAGGTTTTAGTTTGATAATTTGAATTGGATTGGAATAAATTGGGGATTTTACTTTAAAATGAGGTATGATGCGTCCCGATCGGAGCTAGGAGTAAAAAGTTACGAGGATCGGAAGTTGGCAAAAGTACTATTCATATGGTCAAAAAGTTACTATTCATTTAGGTACTCATTAGGTTGAAGCTTTAAAGCAACTTTGACCTTCTAAAGAACCGAGCTAAGTTTTAGTATGAAACTGGATATAAGATGAATAAGATGAAAAAAAAATTATATCGGGATTTCCGGATTAGTCTAAGGTTTCCAACGCGATTTCGGGTTTCAGTTTGGATTTTCAGATTAAGAGGTTGGACATCCAGAAACGGGGTTCCAACTTATATGAGCAAGAAGAATTTATAAGGAATCCTGTGTGCGTATGAGGGAATCTGGTTAAGTAGTTGGATTTCGGAAACGGGATCCAACATCTTATGTGACTTTCAGAGCTATCTGGAATTGATTGAAGGATACCTATGAATTTTTGTTTAGGAATGGGTTCTTTTGTTGTGTGCAGGAAAGGTCTTTCTTTTGGTGGAAAAGTTGGTGGTGTGTTGATATGTAAAGACCTAAAAGTTGACAGGATATCTTTTATTAGCGGGTTTAGCTTAGAAGATTTTAATGGTTTTGCAAGGGTTTTTGAACAATGGATAAGACATTTTGAAGACTTTTCCATAGCCAGTAGCATCAGGATAAGATGGAGTGTTATAGGTAGGTCTTATGGTTGGATATATCAATGGGTATATATCATATATAGCTCTGGATTGTTGTTTTGCCATTTTGACTCAATTCTTTTGAGCTATTCTTAAATATTTTAAAGTTCTCTTTTCTTCTTAGAGAACTCTGGTCATAATAATGTTGGTCATTATATCTTATCATATGCGAATCAAATTGGGCAGCTTGAAAGAGTAATTGATGATGTAATTGTCGCATTTGAAGAGATATAACATCAACTTTTGAATTTAGTCCTTGTGTCTATTGGGATAGATCGTTAAGCTTTAAATAAATTATGTGAAGGACATTGTTTTGCTCCATAACATATTGTGTTTGCCAATTTAGTACCTTTTTTGTAGTAGAAACAGGAACATGATTATCGTGTGGAATGATACCTGTTGATCTTGAGTACGACCTTACAGATACCCAGATGGTTTTATTATTCTAGGCTTCCAAAGGTTGAAAATCTTCCTCATATGATCTCATCATCATACAAGGTAATGGTTTGAGGATCTCTTTAGGGATTGAAGAAATTGTTAGCACAGAGCATCTTGGTTGGATCAAGTGTTGTGTTCTAACTTCTCACAATAGTTTAGAGAGATCGTTTCGTCTAGGCTTAGGATTCGTAAGACCAATCCAAGGTCTCAAGTCATCATTTTAATCATGCTTGGGTTGAATTTTCTTTTCTAGTTGGCATGAAGATTTTGACTTTCTATTGGGCTCTTCTCTCCATTAATGGACATACACTTCGTCATCACTATCAAAATCGTCATCCATCTAGCATTCACAATCTAAATTGCATATAGATCGATCTACATTCTAGATGGAATGGCCATTGACATGACTGACATATACGTCATGTCCATCAGGGTGGACAAAATGGATTGGAGGGCCACTAATGCCTTCTTCATAATTTTGGGTTAGAAGAGGCTTTAGATGATTTTGAGTATTCTTTTCCAAACTTGCTGAAAATAGATTTTACCGTTCCATCCTTAAAACTTTTCAAGATTGAAGGAGTGGTGGGATGAATGGAGCGTCGATGAGGATTATGAAATTCTTTTTCGTAATTCGTGATCCACTTTATAGGCATGAACTCTGCTAATTATTATGATGATAATTGTCGTGAAATCTGAACGACTATTGTCCCATTCTAAGATCTGTCTACTATCATATAAAGGGCATCTCGTGTAAAGTTTGAAAAGTTCATATCTAGAGCATAATTCTATAATCTATAAATGATTTACTGATGGAGTGTGACCATGATAATAGTAAGGTCTTGATCAGCTCCAACAATTTGAATATAAACTTTTAGTCTGGTGGATAGAGTTTGATTATCAAGCTTGATATTAAAGTCCGAAGCTACGTTTATAATGATACTTCCATTGTTGAGAGTGGTTCAGAGGGTGTCGATCAACACATTATGGTAAGATGTGTATGTTATATTAAGGAAAGAAATTCTAGCTACGGTTCTAATTATCCAATTTATTAGAAAGTTTGATTTGACGCATAATACTTTAAAAATATAATCGCCAATTTTACTTATTAAAAGTATTTTTATCAAATACAAAATTATTAGATGATAATTATAAAGAAAAGTGAATTTAAGAATTAGTTTAATAGTTTATTTATCATAAATATATTTTTCGCATAAAAGTTTAAAATTTCTTTAAAAATTAAATTAAACTAAATTGTTTTTTCTTTAATTCTTAATATTGTTAGGTTGATATTAACAAATGATATCTATTTAGTGTTAATGTGATATAATTTTTTTACGAATAAAAAGTTTTGATCATTGAAATGTTCCAAAATTTTCCTAGAAACTTTTTGGTTGATGTACTTAATCCATACATAACAATCTTTACTTATTGTTGTGCTTATTCGGTACATGTATAATTTCAATGCTCACAAAGGACTATATTGATATCTACAGTCTCATTTAACCGCTTAACTTTTACCATATAAAACGTAAGCATGAAAAATTACCAAAGAAAATTAATATGGCTGAAATAAAACGCTAATGAGTATAACGCGTGGGAAATTTGTGGATTTATTTTTTTATTTAAAATAAGAAAATAATTTTACCTAAAAATGGTGGGGTTACAAATTTGACTTCCTCTGTCGAAGCAAGGCCCGCCCATTGAGGTGGGTCTCTCTTTAACCCCATTTGCACGTTCCACCGTCACCTCAGTTCAGCCGCCGCCCACTTTGCAACTATCCATGTAACTTGTACCGTGTGATAACTCGTACCGACTTTTCCGTATATGTAAGCCACAACATGTGAACTACTGATTGTGTCTAGAAGATAAAATTGCAATTGCATGCCCTGGGAAGACGGAGAAAGTTACTTTATGTTCACGTGCCTTCCTTTTTCACTCATTCTTATATGTAACTAACTTTTTTCCTTATTTCTTCATTTTCACATGAATCATCTTAACATTTATGTTAAGATATTTGTGTACCGTAAATATATTTTAGTAAAGTTATTCATGGTTTGTTCTTCAATCCTTTTCATTTCAAGAAACTTGGGTATAAAGGGAAAAAAAGAGAAAAATATTATTAAAGATTTAAGTCACCTGTTTCCGTTACCCTAGGACTACTTTATTTTATGAGTATCCATCCATTCAATTTTTCTCTGTCTCATTTATTAAATGAATAGATACTCATAAAATAGGGTAAAATACATGGTAACAAAAAGCAAGTGATCTGGTCCTTATAATTATATCAATAATATCCTAATTAAATAATTGAGTTGCATTAATTATTTCAATATCGAGAACCAACTACTCTTAGTTTTATAATAAAAGCAGTAAACATATCAATCTTTTTAATAAAGAGTTTCTTTTATTTCTTCTATATTCTTAGCAAATGTTTATGTTCTGTCTCTACTCGGCAATTAAATATTAATCACTGTTATTGCATTAAGAAGGCTTTGTCTCTCTCATATTCTTCTGATACATTTGCTTAATAATGAATCCATCCAAATGTTAATGTACCTGTTCATTATTTATAAGAAACTAACGTACGGGAAACAAACACGGAAACTAATAAATAAAGGACGGAACGCACCATAATCGGAGTGCAAGTGATCGCACCCAAGTGAGTGCCCACTGCCTAACCTCTCCCGTATTTAACCACAGTTGACTGGCCCCCCCACACCCCGCCCCCACCACCGTAAGCTTACATTGCACTATCCATCTTCTCCTTCTCTGTCTGCCTGCCCTTTTTGTTGTGTCCTGTTACGTTTTTACCTGTGGAGTAGATTAGGTGCTTTACATATATATATGTATATGTATCTATATGATAACTAATAAGATAGAATTATGGGGGGGAAGAAAAGAAGGAAACAATAGAAAAGAACAACAGCAGCCCAACCTCAACATAAAGTCAGACTCAACCCTCTCTTCCTTCCCTTTTCCTCTCTCTCTCTCTCTCTCTCTCTCTCTCTCTTTCTTCTTGACTTGCAATAGAGAGCTTTTATTCATCGCCATCGTCTTCGTCAGAGCTGCAACCCCTCTTCAGCTTTTGTATGTTACTTTCTTACCCTTTTTCTTATCTTCTTCTCTTGTTCTCTCTACCTGATTTGCTTTCTTTAATTGCTGGGTTCCATTTCTATCCATTAGATTATTAGATCTGTGTCTTATTAGCTTTAATTTTATTGATTTAGCCATACATATTTCTATCTCCTTATATTGATGTTAAAAGTTTAATTCTTGTTCAGCATCTGTTTTCTTCATCCGGTATTATCTGTGTTTTGCTTTTTAGTTGGTGAGTCATGTCGTTTCACCTGAAGAGACCTGTCGTTTAGTAACTCCATGGCGGCTGTTATGGTGTCAGGTTCTGTTTTGACTTCCTTTTTTCTGGTTTTTGGCTTGCCAGTATTCACGGACAGTTTTAAGCTCACGAAATCAATTTCTGATTTCTTGAATTGAAACTTGGGGTCTAAAAAACATGTTGGCATAATTAGATTTGGATGGAATCTTTGGTGATATCAATTTTACCTCATCCAACCAAACACGGGTTAGATCTAAAGTCTCTGCTGTCCTAAGCTTATGTTCCTTCTTTTACCATTTTTTTGATAAATAAATTTCTTATATATATATATATATATAAAGAAATAGTGTGTTTTTGGGATATACATGACATGAGAAAATGCAGTTGAAGTTAAGACGGCACCACCTCTCTAGACAGCTCTTTGTCCTGGGTCCCACTTTTCAAGGCCCAACACCCTACTGGGCTTTTGTATTTGTTGGAAGTAAAAGTTTCATTTTGCAAAAACTTTTTGACCGGTTCTCAAATATTTTCCCCCTTAGCTCTGAGACTGATTCATCCAAAATTTTGTTGCTAATAATACTTGCTCCCTTGATACATTAAGCTATCATAGGCCTTTGAACTTCAGTGGAAGAGGGACTTTTAAACATCTTTTGATATTGAGTCACTGGTGTTAAATAAGAGTAGTATGTAATATTTATTTAACACTATTGCCCTTTAATGGCATGTTTTTTAAGTTTCTTTGGTTGGTTAGAATTCTCTGTGTTTGTTCTATTCACTGAAAATATTTTTTAGCTTTACTTCTTCTTTTGTACCTTCATTTATGTCATTTATAGATCACTGTGTTTTGTTTGTTGTATATCAAATTGTTACTCTTTGCTGTCTTAATTGGAGAACTTAATATCTTACAAGTTTAGTATGGGTTTCAATAGCTCCAACTCATGTATTATATCGTGTGCCACAGCTCCTAAACTGCAAAGCGCGAGGATGGTTGAATAAGCTGCAATTGACGATTCTTTAGAAAGATTGTGAGTGAAGAAAGGGAAATCAAAATCATCCTTTGTTAAGTTTAAATTAGTTTTTTTTCTTTTTAATCTGAACGGATTCCTGCTCCAGCTCAAATGGGAATTTTTGAAGAAATGGGATTTTGTGGCAATTTTGATATGATCTCTGCTCCGTTTGGGGAAGGAGACATGGCTTCAGAACATGAACAGGGTCCAACAATAGAGGAGGATTACAGTGATGAAGAGATGGATGTTGATGAGCTTGAGAGGCGGATATGGAGAGGCAAAATGCTTTTAAGAAAACTTAAAGAACAGAATAAGAACAAGGAAGGCGTTGACAATGCCAAGCAGCGTCAGTCTCAGGAGCAAGCTCGGAGGAAGAAGATGTCGCGGGCACAAGATGGCATCTTAAAATATATGCTGAAGATGATGGAAGTATGCAAAGCTCAGGGTTTTGTATATGGCATCATTCCTGAGAAGGGGAAGCCAGTGACTGGAGCATCTGATAATCTTCGGGCTTGGTGGAAGGAGAAGGTTAGATTTGATCGAAATGGACCAGCTGCAATTGCTAAGTATCAAGCAGATCATTCTGTTCCTGGAAAGACTGATGAATGTGGTATGGTGGCATCCACACCTCACACTTTACAAGAGCTTCAGGATACTACTCTTGGCTCGCTTCTGTCAGCTCTGATGCAGCACTGTGATCCACCTCAGAGGCGATTCCCACTGGAAAAGGGTGTTCCCCCACCATGGTGGCCCACGGGGAATGAGGAATGGTGGCCACAACTGGGTCTGCCCAAGGATCAGGGTCCTCCTCCTTACAAGAAGCCTCATGATCTGAAGAAAGCTTGGAAGGTGAGTGTGCTCACAGCAGTTATCAAACACATGTCCCCTGACATTGCCAAGATCCGCAAACTTGTTCGTCAGTCCAAATGCTTGCAGGATAAGATGACTGCCAAGGAGAGTGCCACTTGGTTGGCAATAATCAACCAGGAAGAAGCATTGTCCAGAAAACTGTATCCAGATAGCTGTCCACCTGTCTCCACCGGTGGAAGTGGTTCTTTCGTCATTGGTGACACTAGTGATTATGATGTTGAAGGAGTGGATGAGGAACCAACTGTTGAAATAGAGGATAGTAAACCTCGTAATATCAATGTCTTTAATATGGGTACAGCAGCTGGACCAAAAGATAGACTAATGATGCCACCAATGGCTTCACATATCAAGGGAGAGCTTGTTGAAGCAAACTCGGATTTCATTCAGAAAAGGAAGCAGCCAACTAATGAACCACGTGTCATGATGGACCAGAAGTACACTTGTGAGTTCCCGCAGTGCCCTGACAGTGATTATCGGCTTGGATTTCTTGACAGGACCGCAAGAAATAATCATCAGTTGAACTGCCATTATCGAACTAGTAGTTCTCAAGGGTATGGACTGCCAAACTTCCAAATAAATGATGAGAAACCAGCAGTATTTTCTCTACCATTTTCTCAAGCTAAGCCAGCAGCTCAACCAATGAACCAGACAGCTGGAATCAATCTTTCGGGGCTTGGTCTTCCAGATGATGGGCAAAAGATGATTTCTGATCTTATGTCTTTGTATGATACAAATGTTCATCATGATAAGAACTTCAATCCGGCAGGTGCTATCGGTATTGCAGATCAAAATCAGCACCAGCATCAACAACAAAAATTTCAATTTCAGCTTGAGGACAGCTTCTACAACCAAGGTGTCATGCTGAGAAACATGACCAATGAAAACAACGTGCCAATTAAGACGTCTGTCTTTCCACCGACAGATATCCAGTTTGATCAGTTCAAGGCATTTGATTCTGGATTTGAAACCAATATTAACGACAATGCCACTGACTTTAGATTTGGTTCTCCATTCAATTTGGCATCAGTTGAGAGTCCAGTGGATCCAGTTTCAAAGCATGATGGGTGGTACCTTTGAAAAAAGCAGTAGAATGTCTACATCCCCTTGTTTTCTTTGGTTCTGAACTGTGTAGATGGGAAAAGGCGGTGTACATTCTGGGAAGCAGGTATCACCGACACAATTTCTGCAAAATCTTGTTCCCATAATTTCTTTGTCCTAATATTATAGTGTTTGTAGATGTCTTAAGAGCTTCATGAACTTTTTGAGTCTATGCTTTGCAATTTCTTGAGCTAGGATGTGTAGGCTGTCTTAATTGCAGTGTTAAATAAGGGCCAAAACGAAAACTAGGGAAGGACCCATCCATTCTCCAAGTACTGCAGATGCAAAAAAGTTTTATATGTTGCGCTATGTAGCTAAATGTATGTAGACATATATATCAATATATATGATGGTTTGATCTACTCTTTTGCATTCTTTATGTCAAATTTGGTTGCTACCAATTTATGCCAAATAGCTAAAACATATAGTTTCTTGTAACCACATTTTCTGAAGGAGGTGATAGTTTGATGATCTGAAAATGGTCTATATTCTGTACTTGCACTGCATGTAGTATCAAGCATGCAGCTTTACGTACCCTCTCGCATCCTGTCGCCTACCGATCAATGTAATTATGTGATTTGGTATCTATCTTTTCAAAAGTTCCCATTTCCTAACCATCCACTGTTGGTTGGAGACAATTCGTTGGGCGGCCCCGTTAGCTGGCTTGCCAATCCACTCACCCGGCCGACTCCCAACTCTCACGTGTTTAACATTTGGAAAGAAAAATCAAAGCTTCAAGTCCTGACATTCCCTAATATACCGCGTTCGTAAGCCTCGATTGTTCTGACCCTTTCTGATTTTTGACTCAACTAACATATTGCCAGAAATTTTTTTTTTAATGTTTCCTAATAATTATTCTTCTTTAATATTATGTTTTTAAAGTTAAGAAAAGACCAAAAGTGCAAAATAACTGTATCTATTATAGTTTTTAACCGTCACGCATAAGTAACGTAATTATAATTATCAATTACAGAATTTTAATATTTACCATCTTTTTAATCTACTTCATAATATTTTTACATTTTTACTTGTTGACTTTGTCCTCTTGAAATAGCAAACTTTTGCTATAGTTAGTTGATATATGATAAAATGGTGACGTGAATAGAGGAGAGGTTGAAGGTATGCCCTACTTTTTGGTGCATATAAAATGATATTGTTAATAAAATTTTCGTGGTTTTAACTTTGGTTGTGTTTAATAAAAGACTGATCTTGATAGTTTTTTTTCTCTTTAAAAATTTGTAATTAGTATTAATTATTCATCATAATTCTCACAACTATTAATAAAATTAATACTATGTATTGAATAACACATGAACAATAACTACAACTCAATAAAAATCTTGCTGATATGCTAAGTTTAAGGAGACATGGTAATACACAATTTTTATCTATAACTAGTAGAGAGACTATTTTCAACAGATCCAAGTGAATAATACATTGATAATATGCCATATCACTTTTAAGAACTTGAATCTTAGTTTGAAACTGAGTTTGGATCATTTTATAGAAGTCTTGTTAAACTAAGTTTGGATCATATAGAAAAGTCTATTTCAACAACATTTTAAGGATTTTTCTTTTGGTTAAACAAGGAATTGTTCATTAAAGCTCATGTATTGAAATCTCACAACAAAATGAAATAGTAGAAATGAAAAATAAACATCTAATGGAAACCGCAAGGTCTTTAATGTTTTTAACTAATGTCCTTAATATAGTAGACTGCAAGGTATGCAAGTTAAGAATAATGGTGAGAGGAGTAAAAATGGAATATCATAGATTAGTAATTTGAAGCAAAATTTAATGTTTTTAATATATAAGATTAACTTCAAATTAAAAAAAGTAATCAAAATATAAATAACTTAAACAATCAAGATGAAAATCTTAGAAAATTCGTGTACACCAATGATATAAAATATTGATCATCAATACCATAAAGCATCATATTTTGTTTAAATATTTAGTCCTAAAATATTAGAATGCTATAACTACTTTAAACTTTCTTTAGTATTAGTTAATTAGGATAAGCATTACAATTTATTGTCACTTATTTTTAGAAATTAAAGAAACTATATTCCCAAAAAAAAAACAGAGTTGACAAAGCCTTAAAATGTATGATTACAAAACAAAAGAACAACTTAAGGGAGCTAGTTATATTGCAAAAAGGTTCTACAAACAATTAATTGAAAAATAGACTTAGACCCTTCCTAGTTTATTGTTCCCTTTGAAAGAGCTACTAATGTAGGGCCCTCTTACCGCAGAGTACGCCCCGGGACGTCCAGTAGCCATTCCGGTATATATCCTACGATAAAGGCGCATTACGATCGATCACTACACTCACTCTTCATGGCATCATATCAATATTTGCTTATAAAGCAACAATAGAAAATCCATAATATTTTGAAACCACTTTTTCCTCATTCATTTCTCAAAAACAAACTTTACAGTGTCTTTCAACCCTTACTACATGCACAATTGTACAATCCATTACTAAAGAACTACACAGATGAGGAAAATAAAAATATGCTATCTATGTCATCCAAAAATCTTCCAGCTAACCGATCTTTGCGCCATGGCTTCACTTCAAACACAGTCTACTCAGTAATGGAGCCACTCAGTAGCTATAGTCGTTTATCGGTCCTAAAAAACAACATTGCAATTTTGCTGAGTTTTGCGAACTCAATGAGTTAACCATCATCGATGGTTCATTCAAATCAAGCCATACATCAATTCACATAACAATTATTGCATAATTTTTCACTGTACACAATTATCACATCCTCATATACACATAGGTCATTCTACATTTCAATTAATCAAACACATTTAACAAAATGCATACGAAATACTTATGAGACCCTTTTCTAATTATTACGTTGTTGAGACCGAGTGCCTGAACTGTCCGGTATCCATTTAGATACCGGGCTCATTAATCATTGAGCCAATGGCTCTGAAACACTTTCAAGCTCAAGGCTCGTTTTCATTCGTTGAGCTTTAAGCTCTAGTGGTGGCTACTCAGGTCCAACTGCCATTATCTGACTATGCATTCATGAATGGAATGTATGTAACACCATTTATCTCATTATAAAACACATAGGTCCCATGTTCACATTCAGGCAGTACTTCAATAATACAATGTCCAGTACACAGTTATCGGACCTCCTGTCCGGAATCCACAATTAAACACATTCATTCATTCATTCAAAACATAAACAAATAAGAGGAACCGTCTAGGTTACTCACCAACTGCTCCCAAAGCTAGCGCCTGGAAGTTCCGGCAACGTCTGTGGGTTG
>JANKOE010000005.1:52718456-52747329 GCA_026284465.1 Erythroxylum citrifolium | reverse complement strand
GTGGATTTGCCCCGTGTAGGTTCAGAGCGAGGAGATTAAAGACTGGGACGAGTCAACCGCAATGGCCAAAGGAGTCTATTTTATATTTCTCGAAAATGTATTTTGTTTCGTGTGTTTGGGCCTGTAAATATTCGTTGGATTTTTGTTCTGAGATTACAAGATGTAATAAATATCAGTGTGATGTCTGTTTTGTTTGTTCTGTCTTGGGTGGCATACATGTATCCTCATAGGGGGTATTTGGGTGTTACATTGACATCCAAAAATTTATAATGAAAGATTACACCTCCAATAAATCAATCAAAGGATGTGCTATCAAAATAGGATTCTTTAAGGCCTTTGACAACATTAATTAGAGTTTTATCACTAGCAGCCTGGAATGGTTTGTGTCCCTCCTAGATTCATCTCTTAGAGAGTGTATCTCAACACCTTCCTACAGTGTGCTTTTAAATGCATCCTTATCCAAGCCTTTTAAAGGTGCTAACGGCATAAGGCTAGGTGATCTTTTATCACCATACTTGTTTGCAATTGTTGTGGAGATTTTGAACAAAATCATTATATTTAACACTTTGGGGATCTAGATTTCTCTTATCATAAAAAAGGTGAGGTACTGTAACTTACTCTTCTCAGTTTTGCTGATGATCTAATGATTTTTTTATGTTGCAAATCATGATTCATTATCAATTTTGCCTAAAACTCTCTTAGACTTTTGTAGAATTTCTAGATTGAAAGTCAATCACCTGAAAACAGGATGTACTACTTTTGGGATATCTCTAATTTTGAAAGTTTGAAGGATATTTTTGGATTGGATATCCATAATCTTGCCTTCAAGTATTGGCCGAATAGATTTCTTTCTCTAGTAGGGAGGGTTCAATTAATTATTTCAATTTTTAATAACATGTACTTCCATTAGAGCTCACACTTGGTTCTTCCAAAGAAAATCATTTAAGGAGATTGAAAGATGTATAAAGAACTTTTTTTGGCCTAGAAAAGCAGACAATTCCAAGGAAAATAAGATAAAATGGGAACACCTTTGTTAGAGAAAGCAAGAAGGAGGATTGGGGATTGTTTCTTTTAGTTGATTCAAACCAAAATAATAGCCAAGAGGATTTGAAAGCTTCTTAATGATAACGAGGCTTTATGGAATAAATGGATAAATGTCTACTACTTGAGTAAATCCAATTTCTAGCATTTGGAAGAGAGACCGAGCATTCATGGCCTTTCATCAACATTCTAAAGCATAGATGCAAAAGCTACTCACTTATCAAAATGAAGATTGGTAATGGTGAAGATTCTTGGATTTGGTTTGATAACTAGTCACATATAGTCCTTTGATTAAGAGGGATGAGTTGTACAATTCATTAGGTAGATGGACAATCAATACCAAGGTCTCTCATATCATTGCTAACAATGAGTGGAAAATCATCAGGAGGGCAGTTTACAGATTTCATAATATTATCCCTAGTTACATGCTTAATTCTTAAATCAAGGATAGACTAATCTGATCTATTAGCAGTAGTGGAGATTTATCCAACTCTTCTTGCACGAAAGCTATGAGACCTCTTCATTTGAGTGTTCCTTGGTACAATATAGTAAGGAATGGATCACTCATGCCTAAGGCTCCCTTTATAACATGGTTGGCAGCTAGAGGAAGTTTGAAGACTAAGGATAAAGTGAAAAGAAGTAATGATAAGATATGTGTTTTATTTAACACTCTACCTGAAACTTCCAACCATCTATTCTTCAGGTGCAGGTTCTCCTCTACTATTTGGGCAAGGATGCAGTAAAAAATGACTTTAGTTTACCCTGTTAATTAGTGGAAAATATTTTGGTGTGGGCTAAAAATATCTATAAAACGATTGGTAAGGATAAGAAATGCTTAATTCTAGTTATAACTTATTCAATCTACTTGATATGGTTTGAAAGAAGCTAAAGAATATTCAGGTATGTTCACTTAAATAAATATACTATTAAAAAAGGACTTGTTGGATCAGAAAGATAATGATGGGTAACCATGTTACTAATAACCTCAACATTTCCATGAAACATAATTGGGGTCTGTTGTAGTCTTGTTTTGACTAATTTGTTTTATGCTTTAGCTTTACTATGGGGTTAGGATATCTAATCTCATAGTCTCTCATTTTCTTGTATCTATAAACTTGTAACTGCTTGACCGCCTTTTTTGGTATTATCAATGATACTTATTGATTTACTTTTCAAAAAAAATTATTATAAAGTGACTTGTTCTTAAACAATTTGGTAAGATGGTCTCATATCGCTTTTGCTATTTTCTTATCCTTTGTGCTTAACAAAAATTTATCAATTAAAGCTACAAGATTTGTAATAGAATTTTGCATCCATTTCATTCCATTTGACCTTATCCATAAATTCTATAAGCCTTTCACTAATGGTTATATATATATATATGTGTGTGTATATATATATATATATATATATATGTCTAATCATCCAATTTGCTCCAATAGATAGGCATGTTTTTGTAGTCAAAGCAACTTTGTCACTTTTATGTACCCATCGGACAGTAGCCCTTTTAGGACATGAAAATGATACAATTTCTTAGACTATAAAAGGATGATTTTGCATCACCTTGAAGTGTGATTGGAAAGTAGAATGAAACAAGAAAATCAATTAAAGAAATAATAAAGAAAAATTATGTTTTGAACCAATATTTTGTCTTATTTTCTAATACCAGTCGAAATTATAAATTATGTCAATCAAATATTTAAAGTTTCTATTTGTTGAAAAAAAACAATTTGCCATTAATCTTATCGTTAATGTTACTAATATAGAACGCCATATTATCAAACCTCATTCTCATTACGTACGTGGAGATTAAACTTACCCAAATTCTTAGTTGACACGTTCCAAATCTTTTGGAAAGCTAAGGCATGATAGAGTTTCATGTCTTTTACCAAAAGAAAAAGCACAAATCTAATAATATACTAAGAAGACATATGATCATAAGTACAAGAAAATAAGCCACAATAGAACAATCATCAGCTAGCTATGCTTAAATAAAAATTTTAATTTTTCTAACATGCCAAAGAACGGACCTAAGCATGTGATCTCTTTATAAACTTAAGTATGCTTTCATTACGTGAAAAATGTAAAAATATTTCAAACTCTCCTATTTGATATGCCAATGTAAATTTATTGAAAATTACTTTGGCCAATCAAATAATTACAAAAATTGATCTCTAAATAGTTAAAGGTCTATCAGTTTCTACATTAATTTTTAGTTTTCTATTTTTGGTTTCAAATTCGAATAAAACCCTATTTATTTGAGTTTTTAGTTTTAGTTTCTTCCTGTTTTTATAGCTTAAGAAAGCCACAATTTTTTTTTGTCATGATTAGATTTACTATAAACTAAATACAATATTTTCCTAAATATAATTTTAAAAATCTTAAAATTTGTTTTAGTTAATTAAAATAAATATTAGTTTATAAATAAACTTTTTCTTATTAAATTATTTATTTTTAATAAAATGTACTAATTTTTATAATATCTATCAGTAATATTATATAAGATACTATCAGACTTTCCTAGACCCCACTTCATTGCGGGACTTCAGACTGGATAATGATGATGATGATATAAGATACTAAAATAAAAAATTTACTTAATTAGTGTATAGATTAATTTAACTTTAATATTTAACTATTATCAATAATAAAAATATAATTATATCAACATTAACAACTAAAAAAAGGTCAACTTATAGATACTTTGCTTCTCTATTTGACTTTATCTTGAAAAGAATCTGGAGCTGAAAGAATATAACTCTCTCATATGCAAGTAAATGCCAACTTATTATATCTATATTCAATAATATGCATGTTTATTGGTGCTCACATTGTTCTTGCCTCTTACCCTCATCCATGCTATTGAAAAACTATTTAAGAAGTTTATGTGGAGTGGCCTAACTACTTCCAAAGTAATTGCCAAGAGTAACTTGAAAGATATTTTTCTAGATAAAGATCAAGTGGGCCTTGGGATAAAAAAGAATCACAAATAGGGTTCTTATGACTAAAAGTTCATGGAGATTGCTTAATGATCATGAGAACTTATACGTAAAATGGATGCATGATGAATATTTAAAGGGCTTCACCTTTTAGAGTATGAAAACTAAGGCTGGTACCTCAAGGAAAATTAATCAAATTTTGAAGCTTAGAGAATTTTTAGAACTTCTAGCTTCTGGTTTGATAATTGGTGTAATATGGGTCCATTTTACCTGCTCCCTTCTACACTTCACTACATTTTACCAATCCTTCTAAGGTCATAGTGAAGTTAAAGTACCATCTAAGAAGTTAAAGTACCATGATTGCTTGATGCTGTTGCAGAGATACAAAACTAAGATTTATGCTTCGCCGAATAGATTTCTTTCTCAAGCAGGGAGGGTTCAATTAATTATTTCAATTTTTAATAACCTGCACTTCCATTGGAGCTCACACTTGGTTCTTCCAAAGAAAATCATTAAAGAGATTAAAAGATGTACGAAGAACTTTTTTTGGCCTAGAAAAGCAGACAATTCCAAGGAAAAATAAGATGAAATAGGAACACCTTTGTTAGAGAAAGCAAGAAGGAGGATTGGGGGTGGTTTCTTTTTAGTTGATTCGAACCAAAATAATAGCCGAGAGGATTTGGAAGCTTCTTAATGATAAAGAGACTTTATGGAATAAATGGATAAATGTCTACTACTTGAGTATATCCAATTTCTAGCATTTGGAAGAGAACACTGAGCATTCATGGCCTTTCATCAACATTTGAAAGCATAGATGCATAAGCTACTCACTTGTCAAAATGAAGATTGGTAATGGTGAAGATTCTTGGATTTGGTTTGATAACTAGTCACATATAGTCCTTTGATTAAGAGGGATGAGTTGTACAATTCATTAGGTAGATGGACAATCAATACCAAGGTCTCTCATATCATTGCTTAACAATGAGTGGAAGATCATCAGGAGGGGAGTTAACAGATTTTAGAATATTATCCCTAGTTACATGCTCAATTCTTAAATCAAGGATAGACTAATTTGATTTGCTAGCAGTAGTGGAGATTTATCCAACTCTTCTTGCACGAAAGCTATGAGTCCTCTTCATTTGAGTGTTCCTTGGTACAATATAGTAAGGAATGGATCACTCGTGCCTAAGGCTCCCTTTATAACATGGTTGGCTGTTAGAAGAAGTTTGAAGACTAAGGATAAAGCGAAAAGAGGTCATGATCAGATATGTGTTTTATTTAACACTCTACCTGAAACTTCCAGCTATTTATTCTTCAGGTGCAGGTTCTCCTCCACTGTTTGGGCAAGGATACAGTAAAAACATGAATTTAGTTTACCTTGTTAATTAGTGGGAAAACACTTTGGTGTGGGCTAAAAATATCTATAAAACGATTGGTAAGGATAAAAAATGCTTAATTCTAGTTATAACTTATTCAATCTACTCGATATGGTTTGAAAGAAGCCAAAGAATATTCAGGTATGTTCACTTAGATAAATATGCTATTAAAAAAAGGACTTGGAGGATCAGCAAGATAATAATGGGTAACCATGTTACTAATAGCCTCAGCATTTCCATGAAACATAATTGGGTCCGTTGTAATCTTGTTTTGACTAATTTGTTTTACAATTTAGCGTATGATCACTAACCTCTAAACTTAATTGTCCTCGAACGAAGAGGCTGACACTGCTTAGTTGATTGTTTACTTAGAATATAGATTTTACTGTAACACATACCAGATAACGGATTTTCTTAAGACAATGTCCATTTAGGTGAAGAATGATTCGGCTGTTGCATACTATTGATATCATAGTTGCAATTTTAGCGACAAGCCTCTAATTTAAACTTTGAAACATTGAACTATCACCAGATCCAAAAATGCTGAACATTCGTCTCAAAAAGCAGAAATATAAATCATTTGAAAGTGAAAGCTCAGTCGCTGTATATGTCCTCAGTTGTGCCTGAACGGGAGTTTCCCAAGTATTGTTAGGAGGAATCCGTAAATAGTGTTAAAAGTAAAAATTCTATTCAAGAACAGCCCAATTCAAGCTTTTAAAATGTCAAATAGGTACCAAAACTAGCTGCTAATAATGGCCAAATAATATTATCTAAAATTCACATGAAGACGTCACAAGCTTTTCAAGATGTACATCTGATTCCAGATCAGCCTTTCTCGAAGAAAATTTTGAACATCCTACCTATTGTTTGATACAGATCATCGCTAAACCTATAGGAAACTGATCAGAAAGAATATCTAGACTCCTTGGACATAAATTTGGAGAGTTAAACATGAAAGCATAACTATAAATGAAAATCTAACTACACGGTAAGATGCACAAGATAAGAGTCAATCAATACTGTCTCGTGTTGTACTCGTCTCTCCCCCTTTAAGGTGGTAATCACCTTTTCTCTTCAAATTTTCCCAGGCTCACACTCTTGAAAAACTTCCCAACTTTGAATGGATCTTTCATATGAAAAAGAGAGAATACAACCACTTAAAATGACTCCATCAAGAAACCAAGTTGTACAAGTTCATTTACACTCTCATAGTTGCTCACAGATGTATGCCATTGATCTCATCATGGAGCCTAGTGTATCTCTGGAAACCTGAAATTTCACCTCTGTTTCCCCAGTTGTTGTCTTGGCATCTTGAAGCTAAGACGGATGCGAAAATTTATACAAGTCAGAAGCATTCTGCCTTCTACATGCATAGAGCAAAATAAATCTCAAGAAATTACACTCGTTGATATGAACAAGTTTCAAAAATCAGAAAAATTTACTTCTTATTTGAAATTCCACGAGCAAAATGGATGTGTCATATTGAGACAAACGATAGCAAGGTAATTCAAAAGCTCATGCTACATTTACTCAATAAACCCAAGATAACCAGATGTAACCAAAACTATTTATTATAAAGATATTATTACAATAGATGGCAAAAATGAATGGATGATTTCCTAAAACCTTCTAAAAATATCCAAAGGAAGATCATAATTTTATTCATTCGATCAGAGATCTCCACCAGAACACAGGAAGCCTTTCTCCTAATAAATTTTAACAAATTATAACAGCACATTATTCCAAATTGATGTCATATGTTAATATTGACTTATCATTTGCTAAGAAAAGAAATTGTCCATCAGAACGTCTGCCTCGCATATCCTTTACATTTCTTATTGTGTAGCCTATGGCCCACTAAGCCTCAAATATGAGATGGAAGAAAAGAAAGAAAGATGGAACATTATTTTCTCACACGAAAATGTGTTGCAGTTTCTGATACTGACTCGGATTAATATTTTAACATCAAGAAAAATGTGATGAGAAATGAAACCCTGTACTTAACCCAAATCGTTCTGTAACATCCAAGAGAGTATCTTAAGAATATCCTCCCTAATTACGTTTTGAAGGTCACCTAAAGTTTGTGAACAAAATGAAATCCAAAACACCTGTTTATATCAGGTTGTAGGTCAAGAACAGTAAATCCTACAATGGTAAGTTATTAAAAAAATCACATAAGCATAGGCAAGAAAGAAGAGGTTACAATGTTTAAACTGGAATACCTTCAGATTTATGACAGCAGCTCGATTGGCTGGTGTTGAAAGCTGCTGGCTAATATAGGCCATGGATCTCAACATTGGCTCCAGTGTGACCCTTGTTAATCTAAAATGCACCTCGGACTCCCCTGATGGAACTTTTCCATAATCTTGCAGCTGAAAGAGATAAAGATGATAACAGACTAGTGCAGACAATGATCTATATTGTTCTCAATCACCTGATGTTTTCGACACTTGATTTGTAGACGTAAAAATTGGTACAGTTAACTAGCCTCCAATATTTTGGCAATGGACAACATTTAGAAGTCAACAATATTTGATACTCAAGGCCTTAGTTATCAAAAGGAAGCCTTTCAAAATGAAGTAATATTTTTACAATGAGTATCATTTAAGCATATCTTCTTACTTGTAAATCATTAACAAAAATTTCAAACTAAATTATAGAATTATCCAATATAATGTCCCACAGTGTATCATGCACCAAATTAAAGGTAATCTCAGGTAAATTCTAGCTAGATGTTTTGTCAGAAATTGCAAAACATTTCAACTGTTAACACCCAATGAAGGATCACATAGTTTATAGCAGTTTGCATAACCTCATGAACTATTAAAACAAATATGCATCAGTAATATGTTACAAGATACAAGTGGCATCTGCTCATGGAAAGGCAAGGTGCCATACCTTCAACTTGACTACAGCTACCTTTCCAGATGGTGTATTGGGCTTATTTTCTATCCTCCAAGTCATGGACTTAAAACAAGTAAAAACCACCTAGATAATTTTAACAAAGGAACCATTAAAAGATCCTTCCATGTAAAAAGAACAAAACACATGCTGAATGTCAAAATCACATTGTTACTTCATACCGAGTTATCAGAAAGGGCACCATCACATTTGATAAACACAGGGGCCACATTGGGTTGATTCAGATCAGCAACAGGAACTCCCATGTCATTGAGATTGAACTGTTCAGGCATTGGATCTTGCCAGGGCCACAGTGATGGGACAATATCAAAAACTGGTAAAGGTGGTCTCTTGTTATTGGCTTCCTGGCTATTTCCACTTGCATTGTGCAGAGGCTGTGTGATCTTAGCAATGTTTTTCTTTATAGACGCAACCTTTTTCTCACCTTCTCTTAAAGCATTGATTGCCACATTGTAAGTCTCAGCGGCAACTGCTCCTTCCTCTGCAAATTTGATGGCTTCCATACACAATTTGTTAAAGCGTGTGGTCAGACTTTCAATTCCCTGTAAATCTGTATTCTGTTCCTCCACTCCAACCGAAGATTTGGCATTCCTTGTCCATCTTTTCAATATGTACTGTGATGGAAGGGTAAGAACATTTGTTACCGTAAAGACAGTTAATATATGTCTGCAGAGAACACCACAGTACTCGAACATCTGACAGCTGCAACTAGATTTCATCTCTGAGATATTCAATGTCACTATGTATGCCTTGTCATCATGTTCATATTTGGCAACCCTGTACTTACTGATCACTCCATCACCCTCGATGTTGTTAGCAGTATAAATAAAAGTTTCAACTAGTTCTTCCTGAAATTTGGAGAACACCTTTTTTGTATAGAAATTTGCAGCCTGTCGTTCCATTGGTGATGGAGTTCTGAGCACTGGTGTGGTGCAGATTGTATCATAATCTGCTTCAATTTCCTTTTCTAAAGAATGCTCTAGAGCTCTTTCATATTGCTTGAAGAATAGAGATATAGTTGTCTGTTGATTCACATACCCATTGAAGAACGAGCTTACACCTAGATTTGATGGAAGTGCAGCAAAGAAAGTGCCACGAAAGTAAACTGGTGCCCACTGTTTCCGAGCATTATACACAGCCTGAAGCCACTCATTCTTTTGAAGATCATATTTATCCAGAAGGGTGCACCATGTTGATTCAAATTCCTCAATTGTCTCACAAAAGTTGATACAGCTATATAGCTCTCCATAGAAACAAGGATGAGCAAGGTATATATGAGCTAACCTTTCTTGACCTTCTCTCAAAATGTGCCACTTGCATATGCAATGGCGAGTTTCTGGAAACACCTGAGAAACTGCCATTTGGATGGCTCTGTCTTGGTCTGTAGTGAAAGAAACAGGGGCCCGTTCATTCATTGCAGATAACCAGGTCCTGAATAGCCAAACAAAGGAAGATTCAGACTCGTCTAGAAGTAATGCACAACCAAACAATATCGTATGACCATGGTGGTTTACCCCTGTGAAAGGAGCAAATGGAACCTGATATTGATTTGGTCTGTACATTGTGTCAAAAATTACTGCATCACCAAAGTGATTGTAGGCTGCCCTTGATCTGGCATCAGCCCAGAAGACATTAGTCATGCAATTCTCATCATCAAGTTGTATTGCATAATAAAAGCCAGGATTCTCTGCTTGCATTTTCTTGAAATAATTTAGGAGATTATGAGCATCCTTCCCTAGGGTCCTTTTTCTTTCTGGAGGCCTTACATAATTTGCTGGTGTAGATGTAATTTTTCTATCTTGGCAATTGGGTTCTACAAGGAAGGAATTCCTAACATCATTTTCATAAGATAAACGATTTCCATCCGTGGAAACATAGATGTCACCAGTCGTATACAGCATTTCAGCCACATTTTTTGTAGCACCAGCAAAATGCCTCCGAGGTCGAAGATAATGAACCTTGCTAGGTGCTACTAGAGAATGGTTATGGTCCTCTACAAATTTAGTTACAACCCAATATTCCGACTCCTTTCTCTCTATCCTAAGCATTGCATTGCAACTCTCTATATTCTTTCTTTTGAACACCTCTCTAGAACATGTAAATTCCCATGTAACAATTGGTCCATCAGGCTTGGAACGTGTAAACTGACCAACCTGAGTAGTGAAATTCATATGCTTGGCATACGAATCGTAGAATGTTTTTGCAGCCTCTTCTGATTCAAACTCCATACCAACATGAGGTAAATATATTCCATCAAGTCCCTCATTTCTCACCACTCTGTCTGTAGACTTATCAATTAAATTATGTTTATCTGATTCATTACAGTCACTTCCCCCTACCATAGGGTCATCTCCTTTTTTTACCTCCACATCTATATCCCTAACATCCATAGATGTAGAATTTTAGTCCGTTTCCTAATCACTAGGCAGGCTGTAACAAAACCTTCATACTTATCTCAATTTGAGCGGAAGCAGAGACAGGCTGCATTAGGAATACACCTGCACAGTTAATAATCAAAATGGTAATCGATTCCCAAATGGAAACATGGAGAGGCCATCAGTGTTGTTTTAAACCAAGCAAGAAATTTTCCATTGAATAAAATGCTAAATACAATGAAACACAATAAAGCAAAGTATAAACATGAAATCAAACAATTTCAGCTCAAATCTCTGTTTATTAAGACGAAACAAACGTCATTCAGTAAGTCGTCGAGCTAACTTGGTGTAACCCTTGTCATTTAACTACCTAGTCTTTCCACGGTTGCAAAATCCGGAGTGTCAACTTCCGTGGAAAACCACCCGTTGAATTAGACAGACATATATGCATGCAGAAAGCCGTCAGTTCGCCAAAAATGATTCCCCCCCAAAGCAAGGGCATAATTGAATTGTTCACAAGTTGTTGTCGTGAATGTTAAGCAAACAATAAATAATGCTAATTGCTTTGCAAAAAGAAGAAGGAAGAAGTTACCTTAAACTTGGGAAGAACTCCGATCGAGGAACCAGAAACCCCATTTCCCTCCCATTCCCTCTCCACACGCACGCTCACTCTGCCTCTGGTGGGATTTTCTTTTTCTTTTTCTTTTGGATTCGATTAGTTTTATGTTATTAATTTTGGTTCGATCGATTATTTGGTTCGTTTGAGTCGGTTTTGTTTGTTTGCTTCAGTTAGCTTTCACTTTCTTTCAGTATCGGCTTACCTAAAGTAATCTTAAAATTATAAAGAAAGCCGAAACTATCGATCTCTCAAGCAGTTGGGTTCGCTATTCCTTTGTTTTCTACCTTACTCAAAGTTTCTGTCATTTCTCCGTTTCACCTTCACCGTCCTATGTATCTTTGATTTTCTTTTCTTCACAGAAATACCATTAATAGAATTTAAATTTCAGTTATTATATTGGCTTAAATAAGAATTTAGAAACAAAATAAATTCTATTGAGATATTCTCTTTCTCGTATTCATTTTCTTAGAATTTCATACCTTCTCTTCAACTTACTAGGATTCGTCTCTTCTATCAATCTCTCCTCTACTCACTATCATCATTGCCAACGACGCCGCTTATCGCTTTTATCTTCTCCACTTCCATCGTCTCCTTCGTTGCTGTTTAGACTTCATCTTCTGCTCATTGTCGCCACATCTTCTTACTTTTCATCTTTTATCCATTGTCGCTTGACTTCTCCGCTGCTATTTGGGACTCATCAAAACATCAACTACTCATCTTCTCCCCGCTCACCGCCATTAACGGCTCCTCTTCTCCCTGCTCATTACTAAATTTTTAGGCTGCTATAATTTATTCCAAGTATTCAAACTGAAAGAGTATTTTATTTTATAAATTGATTGCTCCTAGGTATTTTTATGAATCAAATGATGTATTTATTAATCAGATATATCATGCATACAATTTCCAGTTTTCAGGCTTCTTGATTGCTTTCGGGTATATCTCAAAGAGGTTGACATATAAAGCATACATGCCTAATTATACGTTGAACTCATGACTTGAGCTACTAACTAAAGAAAAATCATGGTTTTTAGAGAAATAATAAAACCATGCATCAGCTATGAATGCATTAGCATAACCACAAGTCACAAAGAACAACATGAAACTCAAAAGTTTCAAACCAAGCTTCAGAATCAGAACTAAACAATTGTGTCCAGGATGAAAAACGCATACAAATACATGAGGTTATAAACTTCAAGAAAACAAATGGATATGTTTTGGAAAGTTGGCTTGAGAATGCAAAATGCTTATTGGCTTGTTCAATTTATATAATTATCATTTTTATAGATGGGGTTGAAATAAAGATAAAAAATATATTGCATAATATAGTGAGCCACTATTTTGTAATTTTATAAAATTTAGGTACTATTTTATAATTTTAAAAAATATCTAAAACAGTATTCGTTATTAACTAGCTCCGATACTGTATCATACCAAGTCTAATACGATATTCACCACGTTGTTTCTTTATTTCTTTTTCCTTTTAAATCCAATGATTTAGGCTTTTTTATTTATTAATAAAGGATTTGGTCTTATTTGTTATTTCCTATATTATACTTTGACATTTTTATTAGGATTCACATAATTACCTTTTGAAGAACTTTAATAAATATAATTCACTTATTTTTACATGTGATTTTTTCTTAGTATCTATGATAAGTATATTATTTAAATATTGCAAATTTGTTTCTAATATGATCCATTATGCAAAATTATAAGTTTTGATGATTTTTATTAATAGCTCAAATTATAAAAAGAAGATATTCGTACATATATATATCAAATAGATTATTGGTCCTTAGACAACATATAAAGTTAGGGTGGTGAATTGCTTGTATATGAACTTTTGGTCTATTTAAAAATTAATAAATGAATTATCTAATTATTTGAATATGTTATTTCAATATACATATATAATTTGATTCAAGCAACCATAAACACACAAAATTTAAACAAAAAACTACAATAATAATAAATAGAGTAGGAAAAGAGACAAAAACAATTTATAGTGGTTCAATCAAACATCCTTTAGCTTATGTCAACTCTTTGAGTTTTAGTTTCAGTTTTAAGTTTCATTATTTCTCTTCCTTCAAAGATTGAAAAAGAAAATCTTCCACCAAAAATCTTCTTTAATTTGAGCAAAGAGGAACCCTTACTATCATTTTGTTTTACCTTGAATGAAGATAATTGTTCAAGGTGTTCTTCCCAATTGATATACAGGCAAAACCATAAATACCTTAACACCTTTCTCTTTTTTTTATATTAATGAATTAGGAATGTAATGCTAACATACACTTTGTAGCCTTTCAAGACTCTTAACAACTCTCTATTATGTCAAAAGTTATTTTCACAACTCAATTGTAATATATTTATACCTAAAACCACTTTAATTCTTGTTAAACGTATAAACTTACTATTGCAATGACTAGTTTCTTAACATAATCAGTTAGCCAACCATATTTAACTAGCCTATATTTCTTTGTTTTGGGATTTAACTAATATATTCCCTAGCCTTATAGTTAGCCAACTATACTTAACTAGCCTATGTTTCTTCGGCTTGGGATTTAACTAATATATTCCCTAGCCTAATAGATTGCATTCATTCTATAACTTTTTTGTTTCTAGAGCTAGCCAAATCAAACCCTTAGGTTAAAAGAACCCTTATAGAGACTAACTTTTTCAAACACTTTAAGTCACCAATTTTCAATACTTCATGTTTTTTAAAAAGCATCAAAACACCCATTTTGATAAAAAACTTGAAGCTATTTTAAAAGTTTCTAAAAGTTTGTTTGAAGATCAAAAGGTTTTCTTTAAATTTCAAAACAAATTCTTTTCATTAAATATGAATAATCAAGTTTTAATGTCACCACCTTTTTCTCCCTTTTGTTAATATTAAAATATAACACCTCTCTCCCCCTTATTGAATAAGAAAAGTTCATATAAAGGCATTCTTAAAATCAAAGAGCAATTCTCTCATATTACTCATATACCAATATCAAATATCAATCTATTTTCTCCTCTTATCTACATGCAATAATGCTTTCTCCTCTAAATATATATGCCAAATCTATATACTCTAATATTATCGATATAAAAACAAAGGGATACCTCCTTTAACGTACCACAAATGGATAACTCCTTTTTCTTCTTCACTTTTTTAACAATTGACCTTTTTTACAAAAATTTCATTACTTTGGCTCATGTGAAGGCTCTTGGTGATTTTCTTACGGAAAATTTTTTTAGGGATGCCATGATTGTTCCATATTTGATAGCAATATAGATGTTGTCAATTAGTGGTATTCATTTGATATTGACTTACAAGGCATATAAATTAATATGATCTTGGGCCCTTAAGGATTATTTCTTAACTTTTTTTAAACCTATATTCTTTTAGGTCTGCTTAATAACATTGTTTCAAAAAAAATTTCTATTGATATGCTAATAATTACCCCAAAAATAACATTCGACATAAAATATTAAAAAAACTAATTTTTGGTCTTCTTTAGACGTATTAGTGAATGGAAGTTCTCTTCTAGATATGCGGGGGAGGAGAGGGGCAAAGAAGCTTTTCTTATATAATGAAAAGACCTAAGAATATATATATCAAGCTCTTTCATAAAAATATGACCTATGGTTATAATGAATTTGTTTAATACTATTATGATGTTAAAGAGACATATATGAATATGAAGGATGTTTTATTGTCTTTTGGTATGGTCTTGTATGAAAATTATGCCTATTTTTCCTTGTAAACTATGTCTTCTAGGTATCAGTTACGAATCATAAATAAATACGTAAAATTTCCTATTAGCTTGGGACCTAGAAGATGATGCATAAGCATTGAAGTTTTTATTTCTAAAATTGAATTTTATGTAAAATCTCACATCGGTTGGAGAGGAGAACAAAGCATGCCTTATAAGGATGTGGATACATATTCCTTATAAATACGTTTTTCATGCCTTAACGCACCGGATCTCATCATAACTCCGAAGTTAAACGTGCTAGGGCAAAAGTAGTGCCAGGACAGGTGACCTCCTAGGAAATCCTATGGAAAAACAAAACCATGCAGGCTGGGCCCAAAGCGGACAATATCTGTGGGCGGGTAGTCTGAGCTGTTACAATGATATCAGAGCCAGTACCCCCGCCATTGTGCTAGTGAGGACGCTGGGCCTCCTAGGGGGTGGATTGTAATATCCTACATTAGTTGGAGAGAAGAACGAAGCACCCCTTATAAGGGTATAAGTACCTCTCCCCTAAAAGGTGTGAGAAGAGCAAAACCGTGAGAGGTTTGGCTCGAGGGGCAACCCAAAGCAGACAATATCTGTGAGCTGGTGGTCTGGCCTGTTATAAATGGTATCAGAGCTGATACCTGACCCGATGTGCCAGCGTAAGACGCTGGGCCCTAAGGGGGTGGATGATGAGATCCCACATTAGTTGGAGAGGAGAACGAAGTACGACTTATAAGGGTATGGATACTTCTCCCCCAAAGACGCGTCTTCCTGAGTGTGGAAAGAACAAAACTGTGAGAGGTTTGGCCTAGGGGCAACTCAAAAAAGACAATATCTGTGAGCGGGTGGTCTAGATTATTACATTTTATATGCTCATATAATGATTTAGGAAATAATTCATTATTATGAGCATATTTTTCATTCACAATAATTATCTTGAGCATTAGGAAATTCATTTTCATAAGTGTGTCCACTCCTATGCCTATCATATGAGCTCCTTGGATCTCTAAGCATATTGCTCAATTTTCATTCCTTAAGGTGAACATAGAAAATGATTATTTGATAACATTGACCTCCTTCCTTAATACATCATTCTTATGTAACAAAATATCGTCGTTTTCATTGACAACATCACATTTTTAGAATATAATGTATCAAGAATTTCATATTCTAATTTCTCGTTCACAACCATGCGTACATTTAAGAGTTTCTTCCTTTTAGTTATCATGACATTTAACCATTCAACAAGGTCACCATGTGAAAGTTGAATATCTCATCACAATCATTATCATAACTAGATTTTGACATATAGCATACTTTGTTATGTTTTGCTAGAAAACATATGCTTGCCACCTTAATTTCCAAATTTTCACTTGATAAGGCCTTTGGTGTCTTATTTGTCTTGTGGTCCTACATTTTTTCCTACTTATTTCATTCTTTTATATTACATTTTTGATTCATTAGCCATCATTTGTAAATTCAAGCATGTTTCAAATATTATAAACATTTGCGTACATCAACATTGTATTTAACACATTTTTTAATGAAATGAACTATGAAGAACATATTATTATTTAAAGCTTTCAATGTCCCATTATTAGTATTCTACTCGCTTTTCTATAGAATCGACGATAGTTAAAAAAACTTTGACCATGAGAATAAACTTGATCGTATTTTTCCAATATAAGCAGTGTTTTGTATTTTGTATTGTATCACTCAATATATGCTATATCCACTAGAAAATGATATCAAATAAGTTATATTATACTTAGTCATATTATATCAAGATGTATTGTGAAATATTTAACTTGTACTAGCTAGTACATGTATGTCTAAAAATATTGTAACAATTGTAAATTTAGAAAAGTTAAAGCATTAAACTCAAAAATTGCGTTTAAATCATGTCAGGCAAAAATATTTATAGTTAATATTATTATGTTTAGAAAATAAAATATTTTATATTAATTTTAATAAATTGAGAAATTAAGCTAAATTTGAAATGTTTGTAATTTTAACGATAATAGGCGACTAAACTTGATTTATGCAAAAGATTAAAGGACTATTGTATAATTTTAAAATTTTATTCAAAATGGTATTTGATATTTATGAATACTGATACTATACCGCACTATTATCAAAATCGACACAAGCTCTGATATGGTATTCATATCTTTGAGTTCAATTAATGATTTTCATTAAAAAAATGAAACAATACTAATATCTTGATCCATGGGGCTAAAAGTGATGAACGTTGTATTATAATGATCTTTATTCAAAATTCAGTAGAAATCTATATGCAATGAATAAGACCTCTTATAATATTAATTGTTGGCCTCTTAATAACGCAAAAGAGGAAGGTAAGTTATGTGTGTCAATTTTTTCCTATTTAATAAGTAATGAACTAATTACCCAATAATATGTACAAGTTATTTCAATATGTATGTACAATTTAATTTAAGCAACTATAACCATATATAATTTTAATGGAAATTAAGATATTAATAAAGATTGTAAGGAAAGGGAGAAAATTTTAATTTGTAGTGATCCATTAAAATAGTCTTTACCTTATGTTCGTTCTCTGAACTCTAGTTGAAAATTCCACTATCTCACTCCCTTCAATAAGAGAAAAGAAACCCTTGGCTAAGAAAATATTTACCTAAATATATAAAATCTATCATAATTAAGTAGATAGATACCCATAAGAGTAGATAAGTAACCAAGCATTATTAAAATAGAGGAAGTAAGTTAGAGAAAAACAAATTCTTATAATGGTTTGAACTTTCCTATAACTATGTCCACTTCCCAAGCTATGTTTTATAGTTTAATTCACTATCGACCTTCTTCAATAAGTGGAGATTAAATTAATACATGCCAATCTTCTTATAAAAGCTAACCTAGAACACTCAAGTACATTACTAAAAAAATTACTTCATAAATCTAAACAAATCAATCTCTCATTGTGTAAAAATAATAATTTCAAGCTAGATTTTATTTTAATATTGTATTTCTACACATTCCCTTTTTTTTATTCTTTTATCAGTCAAAACATATATTTTATATTTGTAAAAGCTCAATTAGCTATTGAGTGGCTTTAACAAATTCTAAACATGTCAAAATAGTCATTAGAGCTAAAAACTAGATGACTCATTCATTTTATTAATTAATCATATCCTAAGCCAATTAAATGACTTAACTGATTGATTGATTTGATCTTCCTCTAATTTTTCATTTTCATCTTAAATATTTTTTAAACTAAATTGCTTTATGTTCATCTAACTATCTTCTATTTGGCTTGGTTGGTCACTCTAACTCTTTGCAACCTTTTTAAGGTAACTAAGAGAGAGGTTTAATTGGGTAACACAAGCTAAAATACTTAATGAAAAATTTTCAAACAACCTTATAATAAACGCAAAAGCACTTGATAATCTAAAAAATGTGTAAAAAAAAGAACAATATTTTCATAAAGTTAGTTTGGAGCTAAGGTACTTGACGTTGTTGAACCAGATATAAAAAGAGGCAATACCCAAGTATTCTTAGTCTCTTTAAGAAAAAAATGTTCAATGTCTAATTGATATACCAAAGCAACCAATCACACAAGGAAAGATATGTATACCAATCACAATAGGAATTACTAAATAGAAATTTAAAAATTGATGATCTAATGGAATAAAGGAATACTTATGATTTATAGTTTTTTAGTCCTCCTTAACCTATCTCTACTCCCCAAATGTGTCGAAAAATTCTAAATCCATTATAGTTCTTCTTTAATGGTTGAAGAGTAAAACACTATAACTTATCTTTTTTTAGGCTTAACACAAACCTTAAAAGGTTGGGGTGCTTAGAATTTTCCATAACATAGTCCTAACCCTTATAACCATATAAGCTATCTCAAGAGTTACCCAACTCACAATGGAACAAAGCTTTCTCTCACAAGAATACAATGACTCAATTATAACTGGAAACCTTAATCCATGGCATTTGATTCTCTTTGTTTCTTATGACAAATTCTGGAAGTAATTTTGTTTTCGGTTCCCCCTATAACTCAAGTTGGGGTGATCCCTTTAACCTGGGTTATACGTTTACTAGTACAGGTTGTATTGGTACGGAAAGTTCCCTCCTGCAGCATTCATATACTTCATACTCCCATCTTGCAACATTGGGCACTCATTAGTTGGGTAGCTTGTGTTTGAACATATCCCGCACACTTTCACTTGTGCCTGTCCAACTGTAATCTGTCTCACAAAAGATGTTAGTTCATCTAAACGATGTTCAATGGATGAAGTGCTTATCTCATTTACTCATCAAACATCGTTGCGAGTGCCATATATTAGCTTCATGATTATTGGAAGATTTTTAGCAAAGATAACATCAAAATTATTCATATTTAAAAACCAACGACTAGTTAAAGAAATTAACTATTTAAAAAAGAGCAATAACACTTATGAAGAAATGAGCATACACAGACTCTTGAAATATTTAAGCAGCATCTGTAAGAATCATATCATTCTTATTGTGTCTTAGAAAGTGAAATCACTCGATCAAGAGAAAAATATGTACTTGTGAGCTTGGAGAGGCTCGTCAAATTTAATATTTAGATTTTTATAGTGAAACACTAAAGTTGGATACTTAGGGACTGGACGTAGGCTTGGGTTATAAGTCGAACCAGTATAAATCGACTATGTTCTTCTTCTCTATCTCTTTAACTTTTAAATTTTCACATTATATTGTGTGTGTGTCTGTGTGTTCTTTTTAGCAAGAGACTTCTTTACCTTTATAAGATGCTCCTTCTGTTTTCAACTAACAAGAGATTCCTTTCAGTTTTAACGGGTGCCTTTTATTTTTAAATTATTTTAATAGGATTTATCATTCAGTAAGCTCTTTTCGTTTAAGTAGGGTCTTATCCTACAAAAGGCTCCTATCACCTAACAGACTCTTATCGTTTAAAAAGCTTTATCATCTGACAGGTTCCTACTATTTTTATTCGTTAACTAGGATTTACTTATTATATGAATTGAAAGAAGTTGCAAAATTTTTTTGACACACACAATTCATCCCTTCTCGCATATATTTGTTTTATCAGTTTCTTATATTATAACTTTCATTTTGAAGGGGGATTTTTTTTTTCAAAACAAAAGTTTTAAAGTGTAAAGCAAACACTTTAAATATGTATATTCATAATATATAAACCATTCTAAGTAATTAAAATTTGTTTTGAAACAAGGCAACATGAAATAAAGATTAAGGCAAACTCTACAAGAATTTAATTATTCAACTTCTTATGGTTTGAATACGAATTAACATTATTGCATTTTGTGTGATCAGATTATTGAAGTTTGATGTCCTATTCACTCAATGAATCACGTATCAAGTGAAATAAGCGTTTTTCCTGCTACTATTGATCCATATAACGAGTGAACCACCCAAAGTGAAAAGAAAAGAGAAGAAAAACACCCAAACCAACTCAAGTATTGCATTATTGCTTCATAAACTTGGCATAATTTATATAAAAGATCATCTATTCAATAGTTTTTTTTTTATATCTAACAATATTGTATACTTAGAGCAAAGTTTATATCGGAAAACAGAAATTCTTTTTTTTTTTATTTAGTCTTTCTGTTTTCTTTCATACCAAAGAAAAACTGAAAACAAAGATGAAGACGAAGACATTCTTCTAAAACTTTTCCTTTTCCTTTTTCCTTTTCCCATCCACAAACAGAAGCCAACAACAAATCTCACCACAAACTTATCAACCCCCCGCGTCGAAGACAAAACCCTTTTAAACAGAGAAGTCAAAAGAAACGGAGCCTTCCTTCCTGCTTTCAGAAATGCTAACATCCTCGACCTCGACCAGCCCACAGCCCGAGTTGTCCCATGCGCATTCCGTCTGTGACTGTGTCCCATTCTCATAGGAACATGCGTCAAATATCATATCTATGTTTTCTTCAAACCCCCTGTCGTTAAACAAGTCCGGTAACTCACAACCATTTCCAATTCCCAGCGAGAGCTCAGGTACTGAAAGTGACTCTAAGCAGAATCCCCATGTGAGGTCCTGGTCCTGCCCTTCCATGGTGTCCATTGCCATTAAAGAACTTGATTCCATGCATGGAGTAAGAAGCAGTGGTAATGATGCATGATGTTCTTCTTGTTGTTTCTTGTAAGGGGGTGATGCTACTGTCGTTAGTTGTTGGTTTGGTTGTGGTAGCGGTGGAGACGGTGGTGGTGGTGGCGGTTGTTCAACCTCTGCTTCGGCATCTTCAGACTCGGTAGATGAGTTGGTGGGGGGTTCATGGAGGATGTGGTCCAAAGGGACACCTTTCTTCTTCAGGCGGTCAATGTAATTGCTAATATCAAAATTGGTCACTGCGTTTGATCCTCTGTACTCTATCGCTGCCATGTCATACGCTGCTGCTGCCTCTTCTTGTGTATCTGATAATTTTAGATGAAGTTTGGATTGAAAATCCCACAGGGGGGTCACGCGAAAAATGAGATTAGACATCTGATTTACCGAGTTAAAGTAATTGTCTAAGAAAAGATCTTAAATAAACAAAAGTAAGTTGACATCTAGGGTTTATAACAGTAAATCTAGATTGGAAATCACGTGGCCACTACTTGACAACTACTTCCTATATTGGGAACTAATTTTAATTGGCTCACGGGAATCAAATCAAATGGCTTAGGGTAATATACAAAATGTAAAAGTATATCAAAAAAAACAAAATGCAGGTGGTAGGCAACCAAAACCGACCAAACTAGTTACATCTACGGTGCCTTACGCGTTGACAAGTTGCATGAAACAAGGGGATAAATGAAATGAGGTTACTTGCACAAGTACAAGAATTGCCAAGGAATCCTACTTTGAACTGTAGGTTGGCAGGAACAGCAAGTGCTTATGATAACTTTCATGTGATTCCTTTTTAGATTAGAAAAACAAGGAACGTATAAGTTGATATGTGTACGTACGTTAATTTTTAACCACATGACGTCTCAAAAAAAAGTTCCAATAAAATAGTAAAAGCACACGCCATTTTGATTAATAATTAGGAGATGTAGAGTATCTATACGCCTAAAAATTACGTAGCAGATCATGTAAGAAAGTGACACATTAAAACCAGAATGTCATTGGTCAGCGACTAGCCTTTGGGACATTCTAAGCGATTGTCAAGTAATGGAAAGCAATTTATCTTTTAAGGCAAAAGCAAAGCGGGGTTGGGTTAGAGAGAGTTGGAGATCTAACACGAGGGCTCGTGAACAAGACTGACACGCCAATATCTACTTTAATACATTGGCTTAGATTTTGGACAAAACAAAAGGTCAATACACTTCTTAGGATGTGGGCTCTCACGTGCTCAACTGGTAGCAATTGTAGCTATCACTTGCACAACTCACGCATTCACGCTTATACTAGTTGGGATTACGCTCCCACTAATCCAAAACCGGTGCTGGGATCTGACAAACCAAATATTGTTTGCTTTTTTGTGTCCCTTCCTCGTGGACCTGGCGTTTTTTCAGGTAACTCCAACCACAAATGTCTAAAAGAGTTGACACCTATATTGCTATTTTTTATTTTAACAAATCAATTACTGTTAATTTTTCAAAGTGTCATATATATTCAGAGTATCACCTACCATGTTTCTGATAAAATTTTGTTTTAATGATAAAGAAAAAAATTACATAATCATCGTAGTAAGTATTTATGATTATAAAAATTAATGTTACTTAAATTATTTGTTAATACGAAATAACGTTTTTTTAAAAAAGTTTTCATAATTATTTAGATTAATGTTTATGAAAATTTTATTAATAACGATGTAATTGAATTTTATGGATAAATTCGGTCCTCTTTTTTTAAAAAAATTATAAACTTTTTCTCTTTTTCTAAGAAAAAAATTATTCTGCCACGCTAGCATGTAGACTGACAGTGGTAACTTTGAAGTTGGCATCTAGTCAGCTCACTTTGGTTGGCCTGATTCTGTTCCTCACAGAAATCCAGGACAGTGTAAACTGCTAACACTCAAGTCCCAAAACAAATCCAGTTCTCTAAATCTAAGACAGTTGGGTGTGATGTATATGACTTGGAAGACAAAAATATTTAGATGAAGGCTAATTGGTGCACAAAATGAGTGACCTAGGCAAATGCGACACTTTCCCCATAAGGGGATGGGGGCAAAACGGTGGTTGGGAGTCAATTAAGGCATATTTCCAACCCTCAACCTCCAGAGGCTGCAATTGCCTTCAATTTAGTCGGTTGGAAGGCAACTGGAATAGCAATTTATCTAGTTTTTGATTTGAAGTGCTGATATTGACAAAGCCTAATTAATGAAAAATATGAAACGACTAGCGGTTGAAATATGTGAATTAGAGAGCTTACTATAAGTTCCAAGGTAGAGGTATTTGTTGCCAAATACTCGTCCAATTCTAGCCTCCCACCGTCCGTTGTGGTGATGCCTTTTGACCCAACCAAGGAATAATAATTCAAGAAAGCTTCAGCAAAATAAGCACCCTAAAAATGAAATTGAAGCAATTGCTAATAAAATGACATGAGTATGTATTTTAATGTACCTGGCCACCCCACGGTATTTAGAGACACCTCTCGAAAAGCCACTGCTTCGTCGACGAAGAGACGCCAGGTACTCTTCTTTGCTTACCTTTTGCATCTCTTCAAGCTCTTTGGTGTATGTTTCTATCTGAGTCAGCAATCAAATTGCACTTCAGCGATTAATTAAGATGACAATTAGATAGTTAGCAATTAACTGGAATATATTTGGCACCGCAAAATTCAAGGTCGTCTCTGCCCCCCAGTACTTGAGGGCAGCAAGGTCATATGTATGAGCAGCAGCTTCCTCATTATCATATGCTCCTGTATTATTCAAATGCCAATTAATAATTATTATAAAGTAACGATCTTTAACATAATATCATAATTTTAATTTAATCCCGAAACAGGAAAGGGAAATAAAGAAATTGAAATTAAGATCCAGAAGGGCTTACCCAAATAAACTGACCAGCGACGAAAGTGATGCATTGAAACGTTAGGAGTGTTTTCGAGATTATGAAGAATAAAACATAGTCAGAACGTTAAAAAAAATTAAGAAAAAAAAACAATTAATATTAAACAAAGGTTTACAGATCTCCCCTTCAACTCTCTTCTCTTTTTTCTCTTTCTGGTTTCTGGGTTTTAACAAGAAGACATTCATGGGAGCAGAGAAATTATTCACCTTGCTTTCCCTTCTTGTTCTGAATGTTATTCCAGGAACTCTTGTCCCACAGGTGTGCCTCAAACCTTCCAGTCCATCTATGCCTGTTGATCAACACAAAAATTCACTACATGCAATTCGATAAAACCGCATAAAATCTTCACATCTGCACCCACATTTAATGAATTCCGCCATTGAAATTTATATGTTTAAGTAACCAACATATCAATGCAATGCATATATGCAAGAGGACGAGAAACAGAAAGAGAGATACCGAGTGACTCCTCTGTAAATGGAACTTCTACCGGAACTGGAACTGATGGCACCATTCTGGAACTTATCTTGCTGGTTTTGGCTTTTTCTAGCACGTTTGGACCTGGGTTTCCCAGCTGGTGGCGATTGGTGGCTTGGAGGAACATTGGTCCCAATACAAGATGACGAAGAAGATGAAGAAGTTGTTGTTGTAGTAGAAGAAGAATAGGAGGAGCAAGATGAATTAGCAGGGGACCTCTTCATTTACTTCTCCACACTAAACTCTTAATTCTGTGTTCCACACAATAAAAAAGAACTCAGACAATGAAAATACAAAAACCAGACACACACCAATGTCAGCACTCAGCAAGCAAACAGCAAGTAAAAGACTTGACAGATAGAAATGGGTATGGTTAGGTCTCCCTCTTTCTCCACTGTCTGGTTTAGATTTTGTGACTTGAAAAAAAGTGTATTTTGGTAACCAAAGTTGTTTACCAAAACAAAGAGAGGCAAAGGAAAGAAGTAGAGACCAGAGAGCCAAAATAAGGGAAAATAAATAAATAAATAAAAAGAACAGAGAAAGAGAAAGAGAAAGAGAGGAGTGGTTAAAGTTACGAGTTGGGTTACTTAACCTTGAGTTAATTTAGTGGCCAACACTTGGCTTAAGGTGCAGCCATGCTACCAATAAGATTTTACTCTGCTATGCTGGATTTGTTGCAATAAAGTTGTAACATAAAGAGGAATCTATCCATGAATATATGTAAAATATGTAATCTTCCCTTTTATCTTCTAAGTTTTCTAGATCCAAATACCACCAAGTATTAATGGATGTTTGTGTTCAGATACTCTCGTGTCCCCTTTTTGTAGCGTCAGCTACCTTGTGGTTTGGCGTCTCTGAGTCATTTCGACGTGTGTAAGGACACATCTGAAGAAGTGTCAAAGGCAAATTAAAGAAGAAAATGAAAAATGGGAGCAATTCAAAGAACAATACAAAGGACCAGCATTGCACGAAGAGACAGGGTTATTGCAAGCCCCGGGGACTAGGGACAGGAGTCATTGCAAAGGAAAGGTTACTTGTCCTATGAGCCTCGTTCGGATTGAAAACGGACCTGATGCATTGTACATGCTCATCATGCTCGTTTACTTCTTCTCTGTGCGCTTGATTCTCGTGGTCTTAAGAGTTAGACTATACTAGCTATTTATTACGCCTCAAACTGGGAAAAAGGAGGCCAATTGAAACACGAATTGCGTTCTCACAATTAATTGTTTATAACTTGATGTCTGAGTTTGGGACCACTGCAAAATTATAAGTGTATTCGAGAATTATGCAACTCTTCTCTCATTGAATGAGCTTCTTTATTTAGAAAATTTTAATAAAACAAAGTCCAGAAAATAACTACAAAATATTATAGAAAGTTCAAAGCTTACAAGCTCATTTTTCCCTCGTATAAATCCATTTCAGTGCTTGGCCAGTAATAACGTTATCTCCTGATACCCCAAGTCATCAAGTAAACAAATAACATAAATAGAGTCGAGTAGCATGCATCCCGTACTTAATTAGGACCAATTGCTTACTCAATTTTTCATCAGTCGCAGTGTTTCTTATTGTTTACTAGATTTGTTACTTTTATAGCTTAGCCGAATGTTACTTGTTTTCTCTTTATAGTTAATCAGATTATTTACTTGGTTTGTTGCTTTAATACGTCTTTTATATTGATCAAGATGGGATCGAAGTATATAAAATGATGAATCTTGTTATTTCCATGATGAGCTGGTCTCCTTTTCTTGAGGATTAACGTAGCTATTTAGTCAAATATGCATAATTGAGGGGACTGTGTTGTTGTCTTATGTGTTGCTATAGTTTCTGAACTGAATGAATGTAATAGCATAATCAAAGTTTGCATCATTTTGGTATTAAACGAAGGATCGAGAGAAGAAGTTTAATTTGGAATGAGAAATTATGGACACTTAGTTTAAGAACTATGAATATATTAACTTAAATGGCAATTAGTAGTCGGGTTTTCGTAATTAATTCCAAAGATAACTTGTCAAACACGAAAGTTAGATTAGTTCATTGTTCGAGTTGATTTGAGATCCCAACTGTTAATTTTAGTAAGATAACTAACCAATCATTTCCCTTAATTATACATAGGAGATTAAATTAGTGAAATTAATTCTCAAGAGTCTTTCATTTCGATTAATCTATTCGTCTTTGCTTCCGGTTGAATCATTTACTTTTTAGTTTAATTTTGTGATTTTCTTTAAAGCCTTGACTTAATGAATGGGGATAGAGTATTTAAGATTGCATTTATTTTTATTTTTGTTCAATGTTAATTTAAGTGAACAAATTTCACCTTCATAGGAGACGACCCTGGGTAATTAACTACAACTACCTTGTATACTTGCAAGTAGGATGGCCTAGGTAATTTTTAGAACTTTTTGAACACAACAAATAGATAAGAGAAAAAATTTGATAACCAAACTACCGATGATAAGAAATATATTATTCTCCTTATATATTCAAAATGATATTAGTAAATGCCTACAAGTATGTGTAAAGGAGGATTCTAAACTTTGGCACTTGAGGTTTGGTGTTATAAACTTTAATAACTTAAATTTGCTCTTAAGAAAGGAGATTGTAAAAAGTTTGTCTTCCATCAATCATCCTAATCAACTATCTGAATGTTGTCTCCTTAGAAAGAACAATAGAAAAAAGTTTTCTAAAAGGAGCTACATAAAGAGCAAAGAAGCCATTAGAGCTTATCCATACAAATATGTATGGACCAATAAATCTAAGTACTCATAGGAAAAAATAGGTACTTTATACTCTTCATTGATGATTTTAGCCGTTAAACTTAGATATATTTTATTAAAGAAAAATCAGAGGCATTCTCCGTGTCAAAAAGCTCAAGGTTGTCGTAGAAAAGGAAAGTGGCCTGGAATTAAATTCATGAGATCTGATAAGGGAGGAGAGTTCATATCCAAAGAATTCAACAATTACTATAAAGATACTAAGATATGTCATCCTTTAATCATGCCAAGGTCTTCATTAAAAAAAAAGACATAGCTAAAAGGAAAAAATAAACAATTCTTTACATGGCACAAAGCATGTTGAAAAGCAAGAAGATGCTAAAGAATTTTGGTTATGTTGCAGATCTATCTAATAAGAGTGTCTCCAAAAGTGTTTCCAAAATTAATCCAATAGAAGCATAAGACAGGAGTTGGAAGAATAAGAACTTAAGAGAGATCTGCATGTGAGGGAGAACTTTAGAATTGCTTTAAGATAATGACACTGGTAGGAAGTAAAGAAAAAGAGAGAGAGAAGGAATAGGAATATCAATTGATAAACCTTATAGCTCCAACTATTCATTTAATAATAAAGTATGTCCCTAAGATAAAAGTTTGTAGGCAAAGCCCTCAGAATTAATATGTAAAAGCACATCAAAATAAAGAGGTTAGCATTTAACTACTATGAAAATGGAAAACATTTGATATGAAAGATATTTCTTCAAATTCAATTTTACAATTGTGGTGCTAACAATACCCTACCTCACGCCATTTCAGGTAATTGCAACAGAAACCAACTTTAAAACTAATTATTATAAGAAATTAAGAAAATATGGTAACCAATATTACTTCAATATAACAACAAACCTTATAGCATCTCTTATGTTCTTTAATAGTGTTATAAGCCACCGTTTTATGCATAAATAGCAAAAATATAATAATTGAAAGTGAAACACTTCTAAAATAATGGAGAGCTTAAGTAACCCTACAAAGAGACTTTGCTTTATAAAATAATGGGAAATTTGAACAAAATAGACTTGAAACCATATTCTTAATCTAATTTATGAGTTAAAAAGTGCCACTTATATATGACATCATAACGAGGAAAAGTGATATTAAGATATCTCTTTGTATTTTCAAGACATTAACTAAGATTCCATATGCAAACTATCAAAAAAATAAAAAAAATAAAATTAACTTTCTTTTTCTTTATTCATTCTTTCCATACTTCGTCAAATAATCCATACAAGTAATTAGAGCTAGATCTTGAAATCTTTTTATGATAAAGAAGTCTTTGAATTTCTTTGTAATTTAGATATTAGAAACTAAGTTTAAGTATTAGGTGAATGCTAAAGGGTTGTTTGGTTTCACTTTTATTTTTCTGTTATAGTTCTTAGATTTTTTACTATTTTTTAAATAAAAACCCATTTGATTGTTAATTTTAATATAGTTATAATTTTGTTAATGATAATACTTAATATCATAAAAGATTATTTGTTGGACCCCGAATCATTTTTGCAAGCTAAGACTATTATATGGAAATTTTGGTGACTATTTATAAGTAAGGAAATTAAGAATTCTTGGAATTTAAATGATATGACAGAGGTGAATTAGATACAAGATGGATTTTATGTGTTAATTAG
>JANKOE010000005.1:52688599-52701219 GCA_026284465.1 Erythroxylum citrifolium | reverse complement strand
TGATTGTATTGAACATACTGATTTTTGGATCGAAGAAGAAGAACCATCGCCTGATCTTGATTATAATGAACTTGAAATGACCATTTATGAAGAAAATGCATTCGTCACAACAAATGAATTAAGAACATCTACTGATGGTCAGTTCATATCTTATTTTGATTATATTTAAGTTAAAATTATACTGTATTACAAGTTTACAATTGAGAATAATTTCATACGTTACTAATTTGTAATTTATTTTAATGCAGTAGAAGAAGTGGATGTAAATACTTTGGATGAAAGCATAGTTTATGAATCTTTAAATAGCGTCGGAGAATTTGGAGCTTTTGACGATGATGAGACGCAACCTCCTTCAAAAATACAATTTTGATTTTTATTGTTATTTTAGTTTTATATTGGACTCATATTTATTTATTTTTAGTTTATTATATAATAATAAACATTGGTATATTTTTCATTTCAATAAAATATTTTATTTTTATTTATTCTTATGAAAATTTTCATCTTATTTATTATATTCCGTTTTGATAGCGGTTCACTACGGTTGAACCTCTAAACCTTAAACCTTTCATTCGATCAGTTCAATGTCCGGTCCGGTTTTTAAAACATTGGTTTGTATTAAGAGTAAAGTTTACAAAATTACTGTTATTAACATAATTTACTTTTCAAATTTTAATCAAATCTAAAAAGGGTTGGGTTGAGTCTGTTTATTGATGCAGGCCGTTTCAATGGTTTGTAGTGTGGGTTGCTGCTATGTACCAGTTGATTATGTCCTCCGAGGCACTTGTGTTAGAACTTCTTGTACATATTTTGGTTTAATTTATTAATTTTTCTGAATTACCAAAATAGAAAATTCTAAATAGGGCACACGCATTGGTCTTGCTCTTTATTCACACATCTTAGCGTCTGAAGTATCCGTTGACTGGATCGGATCACAAATGCTGAGCTCGTTTAGATCAGTGAGTAAAAATTAAAATAGCGATATTTGTGAAGTAATTACTCTGTGTTCGATAACAAATTTGTCTATTAATCTGTGTCTTTTGGATATTATTCAACCACGTCACTTATGCATCAGCGTTAACTTTGCCAGCAATTAAATGTGTCATTTGCACATTTAAACACGCCAGTGGTCCGTATTGTTCGTATTTGTTGTATTAATGTATTCAATAAAATTTTGGTCTCTTGGCTTTTTCTTATTGAGTGTTACTTATCACTGAACACGCAATCAACCCCATGTGCATTGGATATTTTGTTCCATTTGCAATTTTATATATAGGCAGGTTACATGTTGGAAGAAAAAATTCATGCAGGCCACTATGTATGGTTTGTTTCAGAAGCTCTGGAAAGATATCTATGCCAGCTATTTGATTCTTCTTCGATATGGAATGATAAAATCCCCAGGTAGCTTTAGTTAATGGCGGCATTCTAAATCATATATCATATTTAATATACAGTTCGATTCAATTATTTATTCGGTCTGTAATAAATTTTATCTTTTGATTGCAATGTTAAGAAATTTTCATTTTTCTGCGTGTTGGTTATTTGTTCCTGGTTAATCCGATCTTCCACGAAATATATACCAACTTGCGTTGCCTTTTTTTTTCTGATTTGGTTTATCAATGGAGATTGGACATTGGAAGGAATCTTCAGCTTGCATTAAACAAATTCAAATGTTATCCCAATAATCACGCTCATATTACTTTAAAACCCAAATATGTTCTACTTTTCATAGTTGGTAACCTGAGATCCTGTTCTGTTCCTCGCCATAGCGCGCTTAAAAGCACTAAATTCAAGAATCCCATGCTTCTAGGCAGCATCAATCATGAACAAGAAGTCCGAGAGGATCATGTTAACTGTTTAAGTGGACGTGAAAGCGGCAAGCACGCGTGCATATACACACATATCGTGGCATCTTCTTGTTCTTCTTTGAACCAAAAGACTCATAATTAAGCACAACAAAGATTTCTTTAGCTAATCTAATTCTCTGCTTTATCGATCTGTCAGCTCCTTTTCATTATTCAGGTCAAGTTAATTTGGTTAATGTTAATAAACCTATGCTATGTAGTATGTACAAGTACACCAAAACAAAAGAAAACTCATTTTTTTATATATATAAAAAGATAAGAATAAATTACATCATACATGTAATTATCTAATAAATCCAAACAAAGCATCTCCAACTAATATCAACTATTAATAATAATCCACAAATAACACACTTTTTGTTCATTTCCGTATTCCCTTTCTTTTTTAATTTACTTTCTATATTCTCAGAAGAAAAATACTGAGTTCTGGTCCTCCATTGCCATCTGGATTCATCATGTAGAAGGCCTCCGAATCACGACTTCCAACAACTCGCTCGAACCGGGCTCTCATGTAGAGTAACTCGCCGTCGGAACAGCTCTTCCGTCCGTCCTCCACCACCGGAATAACTCCGGCCCCGACGGAGACGCTCTGGATTGTGCTGAGCACATGCCAGTCGGAGTCCGTACAAGAACGTGTCACGGCGTAACCGCACTTCCTTCCATTGCAGTACATGGTCCAATTAGGTTCGTTAAACAGTTTATTACAACACCGCTCTCTGTTGTGTGTCTGGACCTGAGCGTGAACCTTCTCACATTCCATAGCGATTCTTACAAGACCTGAAGACATTTCCTTAACTAACATCGACGTTGACATGGCTAGTTCAAGCAATAACACGGGTTCTGAACGAGGATCGTCCTGGACTGCGAAGCTGACGTGTCCACGGCGGTGACCGAAGAGTGTTCCGGTGATTTTCCGGCCTAGAGTAGGGGTTAGGGAGAGGTGGGCTGGGATAGGAAGCCATTTACAAGTAGGCACAATTACACTTGGGAAGGCTATGATTTTAATTAGTGAACGAAGAAGAGAAGAAAGTTTAGAATGGACTTTGTTTAGGCGTTCTAAGGAGACGGGAGAACCTCTCGTAACAAGTAGCTTATCAGAGATGCTCTCTTCATGTTCAGGGATGGTCGCTGTTGATCTCATGTAGCTCCCAGGAATGATCTTTCTTTTGCTCCGACAACAGCTAGCGTTTCTTTGAAGGCTCATCTGTTGGTGTTTCTTGGATTTAATACGCAGAGAAAGAGAGGGGTTGTGAGTTGTGACTATAATAGTTGAAGCTAATCAATGGGACTGAAGAGAACTATTGAATGGAACCGTGGATTTCAAGGCTTAAAGGGACCCGTGGGGTTTTATGAAGAAGATAAAAGATGCCGACAAGATGATGATAGTGTTGGGTAGGTTGGCCAATATAAAGGGAGGCTATGGAGGCTTGTGGTTGATGATGATGATTTCTTGGACCTTATATAGAGCATCACTACTCAGTCCCTTGCACACTTATATTTGTTTTCCCCCACAAAACTCCATTAACATCACCATGCATTGCATGGACCCTACTGCACTCCTGTTTTGAAACCTTCATCTATCATTTGATCTCCACCGTTTGTTTTATGTCAGTCGCATGATTGATATTCATATTTGCTAGTACAGAATGCTATCAAGAGTATCTGTGGACATCCGTCCGATATGGTATGGTTGCTATGATTTCTAGCTCTTCTTATAATAAATTTTGTTAAACGCTGAATTAGATAGATATATAAAAGAATCAAGGGACAACAAAGTGGTTGAAACATGATGTGTACCTAAATAGTTTAGTATAGTTGCGAGTCCCACCATCCGAATCTTAAACTCTAGCCGTCTATTCTGATTAACATCCGAACAGCAACAAATACACAAGAAGAATAGTGCACAAATTGCACTTTTTTTCTGATTACGTTAGGTATTTTGGCTTAGTTAGACTAATCCTAGACCCCTACGATTTCACCCCAAGAGTTTAGAGGATGTAAATATGGAATCCCAAGATCCCTCAGGTTCCTACGTAGCCTGTACACTTCTGCGCACAAGGAGTCTTCACATGCTTGATTGTTCAGCTGATGATTGATCACTGGCTCCCCCTGCTCAGTATCAAGTTCCCATCAGCCCCCAGGTTCCCTAATAGCTCCAACTCCCACACTACCATTGGAAGCGAGGCGTCCGTAATTGATGCTTTGCACTTCTAATGCTTTGTATTTGACAAGGGCCATAAAATATTCTCGGAGGACAGGAATTTGCCGTTTGCTCCTGTTGTTTCCTATGACTGACTTTCAATCTATTTTCATCTCCCAAATTTAGCTCCACGGTGGGTTTTCCCCACCACCTTTCAGAAAGCAAGATGACTTGCTAATTTAAGAAGGAAGTCACTTTCCTTTTGAGCTGTGAATGGTTGTTATTCAACTGCCATTTCTATTCATTTTATTTTTTTAATCTTATAACGAGTCTTAATTATAATTTAAAAGGCATTGTAATTAGTAAAATTGTTCTTTGCATCTCCACTTGTGAAGTAAGATGGTTGCAATTTACCCTTTACCAAATGTTACTATTGTTTAATTAATACTAGAAAGGGTCATTGAGCGAGTGCTCCAGTCAGTCCACATTTCAGCCCAGAATATCATTTGAAAACAAATATAAACAATCGACTTGCATGGTCATGGTTGTACAGTCATTTAGTTTGTTCCTTACGCCCACACATTGAACGCCTTTCTTTCTATCTCGTGCCTACTTCATAACCATTGCAGACTATCTATGTCAAATTATGCATAAAGATATACGATTCAGCCTTTGCTAAGAGTGTTCTGTCGGCATATAATCGATGCTATTTCCTAAGAATCGTTAGCTTTTCTATTTTATGCCACCATCAATATTTAATTGATGTTATCGCATAGTTATATCTAATGATTAACTCTCTTTTTTTTTTTGTGGTTTTAGGGGTTGCGGTTCCTACTTTACATCATTTACTTTTATGGAGAAAGAAAACAATAACCTGGAAGCAACCCCTGTACTGTACTCATAATTAAGGGTAAAGAACCTAAGGGCAATGTTTGTTGATCAAGTAATAGTCCAATTGCTTAATATCTTTAATAATGCAATATTATTATTAGATGGCCAAGTAATTGATGGTTATAATGTTAAATACGAAATCGTGTAGAAACTATAATAGATGCGTAATGGAACATAAGACATACTGAGAAAGATATAGCGAGGTTTGTGTGTGACGAACATGATGATGATGGTGAACGGGAAATTGTTTAGTGTGTGAGGTCACTTTGTTTCCGTCCCTTTGAAGAGACGGGCTAATTAACTTGAGAATAATATTACAACTCTCATCTTATTTGTAGTTTTCTTGGATGTATAAGCTACTGGTTAAGTAGGCATTTACTGTGTTGTCCAGTTAACGATCATTAGTTGATTCTGGGGCAAATAAACATTTCGGAGGGCTCCAAACTTCGCATGCTCTGCGCCACGAAATCCGATTGGTGGCCTAACCAACCGATGGACAGTGACCGCAGGTTCAATTTTGCGCCACGTGGATTCTAATAATGCCGCAAGCTAGCGAATCCCCTTTGTTATTATGTTTATTATCGGATAACGACTTCGAGCATCTTATTTCCGATTTAACATTATTCAACATATATAAAACTGCTTATGAAGGACCGAGTTGAGCAAGTTATCTGGGCCACGAATGAATCATGTTTTACAAAAATGTCTGTTTAATTTTGGAAAGTATTCTGTAATTTTAATTTCTATTTTTAATATTTTCCCAGAATGATGGGATGAGAAATTACCTTCTTAACAAGGATGTTAAGAAACAAAATATATTGAAATACATTAAATGAATTTTCTGTTGCATATTTTTGACATTTCTCGTAAAGTTGAACAACAGTTAATTATATTTTTTCATTTTTCAATAACTTATTGGTTAAGTTACGTAATTTGGTTCCGATAATGATAATAAAATAGTTCAATAAATAATTCAAGTTAGTGGGTCAAAGTCTCGTGAAAAATGAACCCTGAGCAATGTGGATCGTACTCATATCGGGCTTGTGATAAGGAAACCTAATATGAAAGCTCTATATAAAAGTTAAGGTTTCATGTAATTACTTATATCATTCGTAAACATACAGAATCTCTAACTCATTAACAGAACTTACGTATTAAGAAAACTATAGAAAAGCGTTAACCACAATCTGGTGAAGAGTTCTCTTAAAGGTCCCGGTTGATTAGAACTCGTTTCGGCATCGAAAACCACCTCGGAAGTGTGATGGAACAAAAAACAGGTATTTCTACATTTACTTTGTTTATTTCCCTTTCACGTAGGATCTGAAACACGTAATAAGGTTCATACTACGTGTTACATGATGTATTAAAGCAGTTACATGATCGGGTGGTTAAAAATGAAAATTTTCCAGTTTTTATCCATTAGGATTTTCGGTTGTTTTTTATTCGTTTTTTATTTTTTTTCACATGTTTGGATGCGTGAAAGTGGTGTACATGAGGTTGGCTATAAAAATGGGTCCAAAATGAGCCATAAAGCACAAAAAAACTGGTTTAGGAGTCACTAGAAATCTCCTGTTATCAAAGCAACAAGTACAGCTACAGTACCGCCTCAGAGGTGGTTGGCGATACGTGGCTCCACCATTTTCCAACCGCACGCGTGTAGATGCACACACCTGCCAGCTATCCCAACACGACACAAACATGAGTGCAGACGCATGATCGTGCGTGTGACCCACGTGCCATTTAGGGTTGGCGCGTCTGTGAGTATGGGAGTGTAAGCCACACGCACCAACAGTGTTTCAGCACGTTGAAGCGTGTAGTGCACGCACTTGACACGTCGGACGTGTGCGCATGCAGTGCATATGCCAATTACACAAATGCACCGATGATGTCAGCACTACAGTATTGCTGACATCAACATTAGAGAAAAAACCTTTTGAAAAATTTTAGAATTTTTGTAAAGGTGCCTCGGGGTATTTTGGGTCAGTTTTTAGGTCGAAGGAATTCATAAAGTGATTTTTCAATTTTTCTAGATTAATTATGTTGGTAATTTTATTTCGGAAAAGGATTTAAAGATATTTTGAGCTAATTTTTGTGCTTCGAACTACACATAAAGGAGGCATTTAAGGTTTCGTATCTCATATGGTAGGTTTGGTGTCAGGTAAAGCAGGATAGTTGCTTTGATTGAGATTTTTTGTGATAAAAGTCTCGAATAAAGTTTAAAGACAATGTTTTCAGCTCTAGTATGTGATAATTTGACTATGATTCGGTTTTCACATTTATTGATGATACATTTTCACATACATAAGGATATATCCCTTATGTTTGTGGTCTTTTTTAGTACTGATGATATTGTAGTCACCACAGTAGCCTTTCAAGTCAGTGTATGGATTGCACTGCTTACATGTTGGGGATGTCTCTAGTCTCATGTTTAGTTATTCTGCCCACAGATGTTGGCCTTATATGAGATTTTGATATATTCATAAAGGCATTAGATAGAGGAAAATCATTGCTTGAATGATCTATTCGCTAACAGGTGGCAGTGTCATGAGAGTTGATGGTGTGTACTCTGATCACTTTTATATGGAAGCCTAATTGCATATATTATGTATTCATCCCATAGGTGTTTCAAAATATGTGTGATGGAATTCTCAATATAGATACTATTTTAACGCATTAACCATAGGTGTTTCAAAATATGTGTGATGGAATTCTCAATTTAGATACTATTTTAACGCATTAAGTATGATTGATATCCTACATTTATGTTGATCTTTACATTGTCTTTTCTATTTTGCAGTCACCTTTTATGTAAATAACAATGTTGTCACTATAGAGACTTTAACTGGTTTTAATTTCATGAAGTGGAAGAAGGATGTTGAGTTTGCTCTAAGGATGGCCGACATCAACATGGCGATGTTAGTAGAGAGACCTTCTCCACTTACAGACATCAGCTCGAAAGTTGATAAGGCAACTTTGATGATCTGGGAGCGGTCAAATAGGATGTGTTATTTGACCATAAGAGGTTGATCCTAGATCATTCTGCTAAGTGGATTACTAGACACAAACTTAGTGAAGGAGTTCATGGATAGTGTTTCCCAAAGTTATAAGGTGTTGTCTAATGCAGAGCTGAGCACCTTAATTAAGCTTTTGTTCTCCATTAGGTACACAGGAGAAGGAGGTGTCAGGGAATACACTATCAGGATAGTTTACCTTCAAGGTAAGCCAAAGGTGCTAGATGCGCCCACTCCTGACACACGAATAGTGCACCAGACCCTTAATACTCTCCCACGAGAGTTTGAGATGCTGGTAACTTCATATATCTCCAAAGATAAGACTTGGGATATTAATGCCTTGATTTCTTGATGTGTTGCCTTAATTTCCTAATGTGTTGCAGCAGAGGAGAAGCTGAAGAGTCCTTCTCATACAACCCTGTATACAGTAGCCAAAGACAAGGGGAAGACGAAGCCCTAAAAAGGTAAAGGTAAGAAACCCAAACCCTTTCTACATTCACAAACTGGTCAGTCTACCATTACAAAGAGTCCATATGACATGAAGAATATGAAGTGTTTTTTTGCAAGAAGAAGGGGCATAGGAAATCTAACTACTAGAAGTAAAAACTTTGGAAAGTAAAAAAGGAGCTATTAGGTACCTCATCGACCTATATGATTCATGAATCCAATTTAGCTATAGTCACATCAAGTTCTTGGTGGCTAAATAATAGAGCTTCTAATCATGTTACTTCCACAATGCAGGGGTTTAGATCCACGAGAAGGCCGACTAAAGGAGAGGAGAAGTTGATGGTTGGCAATAATGAAGAAGTGGACGTTTTGTATGTAGGGGATGTAGGTTTGAACCTCGATATGGGGTTTGTATTGGTTTTACGGGACATATTTTATATACCTTCTTTTAGACTGAAACTGATCTCTGTATTAGTTTTAGATAGAGAGTGTTCTCGTTTTGTATTTGATACTTCAGTTGTAAATATATCTATTAATGCAAAACATACTGAAATTGCCTTCTTATCTTACGATTATATCAAATGTGTCTTACCCCTAATGAAATATATGATTCTTCTTATATTGTCGAACCTGTTACTTGTAAAAAAGCTTTCATAAAGGAAATGTCTTACATTGTGGCATAAATGCTTGGGCCACATTTCCAAAGATAGGGTTGAGAGATTGATAAAGGATAACATTCTCCCAATTCTAGACTTTAGTGATTTGGAAATATGTGTTAACTGCTGCAGAGGTAAGTTGACCAAGATAAAGAAGATAGGGTCAACTCAAGCTTCTGGCTTGTTAGACCTCATACATACAGACATTAGTGGACTATACAGCTATGTTATTCAATGCTAGATATTTTTTTGACATTTATAGATGATTATTCCTGCTACAGTTATGTGTTCTTACTTAAAAAAAAGTTTGAAGTTCTTGATAAATTCAAGATCTTTAAGAGTGAGGTTGAGAACCGGTTGAGAAAATCAATAAAGATTGTCAGATTCGATCATGGAGATGAGTACTATGGCAAACACAATGCTATAGGACAGAAAAAGGGTATGTTTGCCAAATATGCAGAATTGGTTGGAATAGTGATTTAATTCACTATACCGGGTAGTCCTGAGCAAATTGGTGTGGATGAAAGGCACAATCGTATCATAAAAGACATGATGAGGTCGATGTAAAACATGACTAACCTACCCAAATACCTTTGGGGCAAAGCCATTAAGACAACATTATATATATTGAATAAAGTTTCAAGTCAATGCCTAAGACGCCTTTTGAACTCTAAAAAGGGTAGAATTCAAGCCTTTCACACATTCATATATGGGGTTACCCTACAGAAGTAAGGTTATATAATCCTTATGAAGGAAAATTGCAACCTCGTTGCTATTTAGTAGGATATCCCGACCACTCTAAGGGCTACAAATTTTTACTATAGAGAAGGATATGTCATAATAGTGGAATGATGGACAGTTAAGTTTCTGAAATACGATGTCCATAATAAAGGTGGACCTTCTCACCCTTTAGGAGATAGCAGGATAGATACTACGGTTATTTTGTATCCGTTGCTCATACAATCAGGTCCCGTGGATCAAGGTTCGAGTACCATTCCTATATAGGCACAGGAATTTATACCTATTCAAACAGAGGTTCTTAGGGTACATAAACCAATGCAGTTGCATAGATCCACTCGAGAGAGACGACTTGCTATCTCATCAAATTACATAGTCTATTTGGGTAAGCACAACTATGATATAGGACATGATGTGGATCTAATTACTTTTACAAAAGCTACTGTTGGGCCCCATGTGGACTTGTGGTGGGAAACGAAGAAGGATGAGATGTAATCCATGAGGCACAATAAGGTATGGGAGCTAGTTAAGTTGCCTCATCATTGTAGACCCGTCAATTCCAAATGGCTATTTAAGATCAAGAAGGACACTCAGGGTAATGTTGAGTGGTTTAAGGCTTGGCTAGTTGCCAGAGGGTTCACTTAGAGAGAAGGAGATAACTTTAATGTTACCTTCTCTCTCGTATCCTCAAAGGATGCATTTAAAGTGATTATGGTAATATTAGCTCATTATGACATGGAGCCACATCAGATGGACGTTAAATCCACTTTCCTGAATGGTAACCTTTATGAGAAGGTCTATATGGAGCAACCTAAAGGATTTCAGGATCAAGGAGCAACTAAAAAAGTTTACAAGATGACCAAATCAATATACAGTTTGAAACAGGCTTCCAGATAGTGGTACCTAAAGTTTGATGAGGTTTTGACCTTTTTTGGCTTTGTGAAAAACAAAGTTGAAAGATGCCTGTATTATAAGTTCAGGGGGAGCAAATTCATCTTCCTACTATTGTATGTGAATGATATATTACTCGCGTCAAATGATTGACCATGTTGCATGAAATTAAGCAACTTTTGGCCAAGCATTTTGACATGCAGGATCTTAGTAAAGCATCTTTTGTCCTAGGTATATAGATTTACCGAGACAAATCTTAACTCTCATTAGGCTCCTCACATATATTGAGTGAGTGTTACAAAGGTTTAATATGACTGACTGTAGATGTTGGGCCCCAATTCCTTTTCTTTAGTAAATACGTTGTTAACTTTTATTTTGAGGTTTCGTTTGATATTTTTTTTAATTTGGTTGGAATAAATGAGGATTTTCTTGCTTAGGTTATGATTTGTTAAATGAAGGAGTTTTAGATAAATTAGAATTTTTATGCTAAATTGTTAGAATTGTAAGAATAATTTGAATTAAAAAGGAAAAGTAGGAGATTTGTATATGGTTTTAAGGCTTAAGGTGAGTTAAGTGGGCTTTTAGCCCTTTGGCATGTCTTTTAAATGAAGAGTAAAGGAAGTAAATGGGCTAAGGTCCATTTAGGTTGCCAATTAAATGAGAATGAAAGGAAACAAAATAAAAGGAGGCATGAATAAGTAGGAGTCGTATGGGTGTGATGAGGTGGACGAAAATTAAGTTGGCTTAGGGAGGTGTTTTCGTTTTAGCATAGGTTAAGTTAGAAAGGTTGGAGTCTTAAGTTATTTTCTAGAATACATACGAAACCACCAAGAAGAAAGGAGAAGAAGGGTGACTTTCGGCTAGCCAAAGGAAGAAGAAGAAGAAGAGAGGTGAGGGTTTTAACTTGTTTTGGCTTAGAAAAGTGAGTGTGAGAGTTTTCTTTAAGAACAAAGTGGAAAGAAAGAGTTGAAGGAAGCAAATCAGAAAGTCATGGGTCACTCCAAAGGTAAGACAATTTCGAAATTCATGGATTTATAGGTAGGATTTTGTCTTTCGTGCTTACCAAGGGTGATTAGAAGAGTTCTTCGAGTTGAAAGTGAATAAGAAAAGAAAAAGGGTTATGAAAGTGGAAGTAAAATCTGATTTTCGTGGGGGGGGGGGGGTTCTAAGATTAGGGATTTTCGAATTTTGTTGGCTATTTAGATAGGTTTTGATGCTAATGGTTTAGATAAAGTATGGGTAAGGTGATATGGAATCAATTTCATGTTTTCTTTTCCTAAGGATTGTGAATTTTGTTATCTCTTTTCAGATGGGATTTTGCTTTTCTTGTTTCAAAAGTGTAGTTGGAGAGTAATGTATGAAGGAAAAGGAAAGAAGAAGGATTTTAAAAACAAAAGAAAAAAATCAGATTCTTGGAAGGCCCTAGGAATTAGGATTTTCGAAAATAATGGATTAAATTGAGAGAGGTTATGGTTGTTATAGCTTAGGAAAGGTATAGGGAAGGTTAGGTTAGGTTAAAGTCAAGTTTTTACATTCTTGAAAAATTCCAGCATTGTGATCTTTTGTTAATTAGAATTGTTATGCTTTGATTAGGTCAATTAAGGCACTTGGAGATTGAGGAAGGACAAGTTAACCAATTACCAAGCCAAAGAAGTCAAGGTGGGTAACTTTTTAATAATTGAGTAATAAGCTACTTAAATATCTCTTAAATGTTTTCCTATGACTTTCAAAGTTTGAATGAAGTATTATTTGTGATAGTTTAAACATGTATTATGTGCCTTTTATGTAAACACATTGTGTAAATATTTGTCAAATTGTTTGTCAAGTGACAAATATCCGACTATGAGAATTCGGTGATTATGTGAGGGTGAATTGATGGAATGGCCATTTGTGGCAAATCTTTGTGAATAGTGTAATGTATGGAAAATGTTTGGAAAATTGATTGAAAGTGAAAAAGATTTGAGTATGTGATTTAGGAAGA
>JANKOE010000005.1:52497958-52515087 GCA_026284465.1 Erythroxylum citrifolium | reverse complement strand
GAAGAAAGCTTAGATGAAAAGACAATTTCATGCATGTGTAAAGCAACTAATCAAGTGGAAGAATGAGCATTATACAACCAAAGCCAACAAGGGCAAAAGACAAGTTATTTTTTAACCTGATGATTCGGTTTTCGTGAATATCATGAAGCAATGATTCACATTGTAAAGGCGGTCTAAGTTACAACCAAAAGGGAATGATCTATTCCAATTCATTGAAAGCATCAATAATAACACTTATAAACTAGAGTTTCCAGTTAAGTATGACGTTAGTGCTACTTTTAATATTACTTATGTTTCTCCTTTTGAGGTAAGTAATGGTTCAAGGTTAAATTCTTTTTAAAAGATAATGGATGATGCAAGGTGGGTATCAAAACTTTAAGGGGTCCATTGTTTATACCTAGTAAACCAATTGCAAGAGATAGGAGCAAGAGATAGGAGTAAGAGGGTTAAAGATGCTTTGAAAGGGTTGATTTAAGACATGCATACTAAGTATGTTTCAAAGGTCACGTCAAGAATTAATTTAAAAGGTGCATTGGGCTTATAAAAAATGACTATTATTCCCTCCGATTTATAATAAGTGTCGTTTTAGATACATTTTAATTATTAAAAATAAGTGTCATTCTTGACTTTTTATGCATGTTTATAATTTTACTTCCAAAATTAACCTTTAATTTATCTCTCATCTTAATTACACAGATCACAATTTTAAGGCAATTTAATATGCAATTTCTCTCGCATGCTAATTATTGCAAATTACCTTTTCAATGTACTTCATCATGTTTCTTTTTTACTACATTAAAAAATCTGTTGACAAATCTGCTTTAAAAAATAAACGAATAATCATAATGGTGGAAATGAAGGGACGCCCATATAAACTGTAGAAACGAAGATAACGAGTTATAGTGGTTAAATACATTGAAACTCTAAAAGTTGAAACATCGAAACTCTAAAAGCATTAATTACTTCATTCTTTTATCAACCATTTAAGATGTTGATCATGGTCTTATCAACCATTTATAACTTCACGGGGGTCACGAGGTAACTTCATGGGAGTATTAATAAGGGTATATCCAGGGACGTAGTTAGATGGGGCCCAGGGGCCCCCCAAAATTTTTTAAAAAATAAATATTATATATAGATATATATATATATATTAAGTTATTTGGGAGATGGGCCCCCTAAAATTTAAAAAATTAAACGTTGGGCCCTCCTACCTTACATGTCTGGCTCCGTCTCTGGGTATATCTATAATTTCATTAGCTTTTTTAATAAGCGTGCGTTTTTTTAAAACGACACTTATTATAAATCGGAGGGAGTAATTTTTAGTAGTTATTATTATTAAATAAAAATGTATTCTATTAAAATTATACTTTTATTATTAAGAATAAGAATTATCTTTAAAAATTAATCTCAAAACTTTTTCCTTAAAAGAAAAAGAAGAGTTGTACACGTAATAATGACAATGGGTTGACCTACCCATGCCCAAATTAACTCAAAACTCAACTATTCTAATTAAAACGACATCGTTTTATTTAAATGAGTTATGTCTCGGATAAATATGAGCCTGGACAGCTCAAATTCAGACCTAATTAAAAAAATATTATTTTATATTTTATATTTTTAATTTTTAAAAAATTATTTTTTAAAAATTTTACATAACCAAACCATTAACGTCCCTATGTACGGGGTTTTCGATTGACATTATCCTCCCTAACCTAGTAAGAGAAGGTGACTTTTGAGCAAAGGAATGAACAAATAAAATCCAAGATGCCGATGTCCAGCCACTGAAGACTATCAGCTTAGCCAGAAGAAACCTTGAGAGGAGAGCAATCATTATCGAAGGTACCTTCACACGAATAGCATCGCAGTTTTCAAACACCCGCGAAAGAGAGTATTTGATGGTCTTCTGGGATGCATATCGCTTTCAATTTTTACGTTTGGCATCTCTTGGCTCTCTTATTACAACCAATAATGTTGCTACTTGCTAGTGAATGAATTGAAACAACATTTTCCCCTTGTAACTACTAGCTTCCAATTTTCCTAAACCTGGTTTTAACATTTGGTATAGTTTCTCTTTTTGACAGAGCAGAATGAAACATTTTAAGACCACCCTCCTTGAAAATCCGCTTCCTTGAATACACACATAGATGTCTACTTTCAATTAGAAACTTGTAGAGCCCATTCTTCTTAAGTTAATTTTCACCGTTTCCACACTTCAACGTCAAATATGCCTTGTAAGGTATGCTGTGGGCCTATAGCCTCCTACTGCTTTCTAAAAGTAAACAAAAGTCTAGATATATAGTTTCTGAACTATGAAGCAGCGAAGCTTTTTATGAAAAGGATTTGTATGACGGGTTCTGCCCAGATTTGGCAAGCCCAATTAAGGCCTACGCTCCAATTACAACCCATACTAATACCACATGTCATTTCTTAGTAAAAGAGGCTGCCCAACTACAACCCTAAATCGTCCCTGCCAACCTCCCAACGCTCACAAATTGGATCCAGTATTAACACTCAAACATTGGATGTAATAGCAAAACCCAATTTAAATGTCTCACCATGCTATTAAGTTTAAACTCACACTAGATAACTAAAACAACAGAAAAAAATATTGATAAATGGAACTCAGCATCTCTTATCCGACCCACCGATCAAATCTGTGTTTTTCTTCGTATAGGTCTACTGGTCAAGTATGTTTATTATGCTTGTTAGCATTATTCGCCGTATTGAAAGTATTTTGTCAGCTTTTCTTTGGAGGGGTATTTAACAGTCCCACACAATGTTATGAATACCGTACCGGGCTTAGTATCGAATTGAGTTCTGGAATAAAACTGTACCGGTACCGGTCAATACCGAGTACCGTTTTGGATAATTTTTTAAAATTATAAAATAGTCCCTAAAATTTTTAAATTTTACAAAATAATCCATTCTGCATTTCAAATTTCCAATCCACTTCCAAAATCCAAATCTAATTTATGTTCAACATTCACAAAACTCATTCATGATTCAACTTCAATATCCATTCCTAGCCGAAATCCAACATCTATGCAAATTTTTTTACCCAAATCCACTATCCAATCTAACACCGTATGTTCACAAACACAACACAAATGTTTTACCCAAATCCAACATCCAATCCACCATCATCTAACGACCAACACAATCAAAGATTCAAAATGCCATGAAAAATGAAAAAAAATAAAAAAACATACACCCAAACAATTGGGTCTTCGGGGTTGACATCAGGTCGAGTCTTGGTGGTGCGTCTGAGGTGCAACAGACGGTACGGTGTGGCTGGGACGGTCGGCAACAACGTGCTGCGAAGGAAGGACCGAAGGAGTGATGGCTGAGGTCGAAGGAAGAGAGAGAGATCGCGAGCCGCAAGGAGTGATGGCTGAGGAAAGACGAACCAACGGTCGAAAGAAGGAGGAGACGTCGACGGCGAGGAGAAGACGGCGACTTCGCGGGGAGAGAAAGAGATCGCCAGAGAAGAGAGAGGAGTAGAGAAGCTGTAGAAGAATCGCCGAGGGGGGGGGAAATTAGGGTTAAGTTTCCAAAATTGCAAGTTAGTCCTTGTAATTTTTGAAACTTTCGATATCGGTCGAAATTTTTGGTTCTAGCTGGTACCGACCAGTATTTGAGACCGGTACCGTCGTTTACTGGTTTCGTACCATTTTTCAGCCGGTACCGATCGGAACAGTATGAAATCCAACACCATGGTCCCACACCGAGGTTAAGGTGGCATGGGAGTCAGTCTGTTTTCCGAGGCAGGAAGGTGGTCTCGGAGTTAAGAGGATTAGAGATTGGAATAGGGCTTTCACGCTTAAGCATGTGTGGAGACTATTCACAGATAGATTTTCTATATGGGCCATGTGGGTACGTACAGTTTTGCTAAGGGGTAGATCTTTTTGGCATATTTGAGTCCCATCAAGCTCTTCCTAGATTTGGCAGAAGATTCTGTTGAGCCGAGAGTGGTGTAAAGGTCTTATAGTTTCTTGTATTGGTGATGGGAGAGATACTTTCATATGGTAGGATTATTGGTTACCAGATCAGGGGCCTTTGTGTGATCGATTTTCATTCCGAGATCTCTCTTCTACTGGACTCTCTTATGATGCTAGGGTCTTAGAGATTATTCAGTCTAGGGAGTGGGCTTTTCCTGAGGGGAGCAATGAGCTGTAGCAGGTTTGGGCCTCTATCCGCTTTAAACCAAAGGTTCATCATTCTGATAGTTGGGTTTGGAAAGGTCATTCATCAAGAGTCTTTTTTGTTGACTCTGCATGGAACCTTCTCCGAGCTCGACGACCAATAGATCTGATCCATCATTTACTGTGGTTCTCAGAGCATATTCCACGACACTCTTTTATCCTCTGGTTAGCATCACAGGGGCATCTTCGGACTATGGACAGACTCCAGTTTTTCGGTGTCCTAGCTTCTTCGACTTATGTGCCATACGACTCTTCCACAGAGACATATGATAATTTATTTTTTCAATGCAGGTTCTCTGCCTTAGTTTGGGGCTCACTCTTTAAAAAGTCCCACACTGCCTGGCCTTCGACTTCTTAGGTTCCCCTTCTTCAGTGAGCTTGCACCCATCTTCCCCGGTAGAAGGATTTTGGACACATGTTATCACGGTTAGTTTTTTCAGCCACTGTTTACTTTCTTTGGTATGAGAGGAATAACCGCATCTTCAGTAGGCGACATCGATCACCCAATATCAATGAGCTCATTTGTTCTCGGCTTTTCAGCCTCGAGAATCGTCTTTAGATACCTAATCTTCAGCGGCATATATGGAGACTTCCCACTTAGTATGTTTTTTGTTTGTTTTTTAGGGTCGCCTGTGGCTTATTTGTTTTCTTTATATATAGTTTTTGAGTGCCTTATTAGGCCTCTTTCTTTCTTGTATTGAACCTTCCCCTTTTATTAATCTATTTGTTATTCTCTTAAAAAAAACTTTATCATCCATCAATCACCAAGCTCAAGTCTAAACATCTATATTTTAGAAAAAGAAACAAGAATCACTGTCTATATAAAGGCACTAAATGGTTCAAATAATCATGCTCAACAATCACATCCCATTTTAATCTCTACTTACCTCTTCAGGCTGCCACTCGTAAAACTAGTTATAGCAATGTATCATATATCAACAAACAAAAGAATAATAAACGAAAGTAAAATTTTTATGCAACTATCACCATAAGCACAAATCCTTGCCACTTGTGTCTATTTGGAAAAATATAATTTCCATCAACCGGACAAAATTATGTAATACATATAACTAATAATAAAAGATGTTAATGCAATATAATAATGCTCCTAAAACACCCATATAATTCCCAATAGATTACTACGACAGACGTTGGATAACTTTTCTTGACAAATTGTTTAGTACATATATCGGTTTTGTACACTCCAATTTGACGCAAAATACTAATATTTAGAGCAACAAGCTAGTATATGCCCCATTATAGATTGCTTCTATTCGCTAAGCAACAAAATGATATATGCCCTATTCTAGAATTAACTAACAAAATACAAATATACGCTACATACCACATTTTGACCTAGACTACTATGTTCGAAGCAATAAAGTAGTACATGCCACATTCTAGTGTTTCCATAATGCTTTAGGCAAAAAAATGACACGTTTCTTAGTTTGGCATTGACTAGTAGACCCTAGCAAACCATCCCTAACCATTAAACCATTATATTCACATGCATATTCTAGGCCTTATTATCAAAACCCTAATTGAGACATACTACCTACTACTTGTACAAACAAACAAGTAGGCCACTTCTTATTCTAGATATTTTTAGATATAGATTTTTTTAGATATCTACTACCTTCTCTCAAAAATCTTGTTATGTGTGGTTCAGGTACACAAATTTGCAATTTTAGAAGTATTTCATAGAGTATGTTTACTGAATATGATATATTCTCTAATATAGTGAGTATCATGTATGGCTAATTTATACGAGTACAGTCTTTAAGTATTTCAAGAACAATAGTATCTTTCTAATTACAAATTTTTTTAGTGAACACAATCTGGGACATAGACATGGCCCAAGGCGTGCTCCTTTTTACAAATTAAAGGTGAATGCATGGGCTTGTTAATGTGGTTGAGGTGTTTTCATATAAGACATATCTTAGGTCACGATCATGTCATAGACCATATCTAAGTGTGTAGAGACATAAAGGATCCATAATCTAGGACATGGGTGCAGCAGAGCCTATTTCATTTTTGGGAAAGAGACAATGTGATTCATAATTATGGCCTAAGCTATGTTTGCAATAGGGAACCTTAATTGGAAACACATTTTTGCTTGAATTTAAACTCTATGAGGACTTTAGGACTTGTTAGTTTAGGTTTAGTAAATTTTAAGTGATAATTAGGCTATATTTTAGCATGATTTTGAGTGTGTTTTATTTGTGTTTGAATAACTCCTATACGATTTGTTCTCAATGTAGCTAATATTTTTTATTTATAGACCTAAATTCACATAAGTTGAAGTTAAGTTTTAGAAAATTTTTAGAGGGATATAGATCCAACATGAGGTACCAAAATGATACCCTATTAAAGTTGTGTTGTATGTTAAGAAACGTACGTCTAATACTAGTCTATGTTCCAAACCTATGCTAGCAATTGTTTTCACACAAATTTTATTTTTCTCAAAGGGATCAATATGGGTATAATATAATTTTGTGTTTAATTCATCCTTATTATATTGTATGATTTTTTTATAGCTTTGATTGGAAACAAAACCATATCATTAGATACATGAATTAAATCATCTTACCACAAGAACCAAGCAGATTTGTACATAAAAAGTGATTTTAATCACAATTTAAGTGATGAAATCAATATTTATAAGAATAAGTTCTTTTATTTTTTGTTCTTTCTTAGTTATTGTTGGTTTTTTTTTTCATCTAAGTATAAAATAAGTTAGAATAGATCAAGATGAGGTAAACCATAAAACTATTTTTTGGATTAATTATTTAATTTATTGAAAGATCCAAGTTTTATTGTGAATTAATCATGTTTACTTATTATGTTTGAACTAAAATATGATATTGTTTTGATTCAATTTCAAATTTCATTTAGGGATTAATAAACCATATAAATGATTACATAGTGGTAAGAATATCAAGAACTGCAAGGAAGTCTAGAGATAGTGTAAAACCTAGAATCTTTCTTTTCATTGAATATATATTTTTATTTTCAATGAATAATATTATTCTTTGCAAACAAGCTAACAATATGATCTATAAAAGAGACGTCTTCTTCCCTCATGTGTAACTCTTTGATTATCTATTGAAGGTAGTCTTAAATAATTTAGGTTACAGTACCTACAGCTAGGAATTATTGTAATTTTGGTAAGGTGATCCTTGTTAAGGACATCTTGTGGGCTGATAAATCTTAGGATGCTGTTTGGTTGTGTAGGCATGGGGAGCAATTATAGGGTCCCTCATGCTCACATGTTAGGTCTCTTTTGTATATATAAGAGATTGACAAACTCGCAAATCTCTTGATTGTACATACCATTATTTATTTATAAATTCACTAAATTACCAAAAAATTATTTTTAAGATAAATAGTAAATTAAGGTGAATAGTGATTTTTGAGTCCCTAACTCCAAAATATTGAAAAATATTCATAACAAGTATTATAGTTTAATAATACTGAAAAAGCAGGAATTACTATATAACCATTCAAGTACCATTATGGAGAAAAGGATGAGTGATATACATCATAAAAGTTTTAAAAAGATCTACATATTTGTGAAAATATAATAACAAATAAAGGAATAAATAGGCATTACGGTAGAGATTAAGTTTATTTAAATGATTTTAAATTGTAAATATTGATAAAGTTAAACAAAATAAGATGAATTGCTAACATTACTAATATTTTCACTAGCATTCAAAATCTTCCATCGGAAACACTTCAGAACAAACATACATCATATTACACTGAACTTAATACAAATTGTTCCAAACCGAAACCAACCTGAAAATAGTTATTACAAACTTACAACAACTCAAAGTTATACACTTTAGAAACAAGTCAAAATAAAATCAAAAATACATTTTTGATTAAAACAAAACTCAGACTCTATTGGCCATTGCGGTTGACTTGTTCCAGTCTTTATCTCGCTTTGAACCTACACGGGGCAAATTCACTGTGCTATAAGCATAAAACTTAGTGAGTAATAACTAATCTATGCATTAAGTGACAACTCATCATACTGAATCATGTAACAACATAAACATGCATTAAAAAGATAATCAATTTGGACTATCTTTTTAATGCATGTGAAAACATGTTGGACCCCACACCCCACCTCTTCGGATCTACGGGTGGGGTGTGGGGTCCAACAAAACAACCTTCTTCAGAAAGCAAGGAAGATGCATGATCGCGACATCCTCCTTCTTCACCGAACCAGTTTTCTTCATCTTCTTCCTCTCTTCTCCTTAATCCTTCATCACTAACTTGTATACTTACCTTTACCATTTTATTTCACTTCCATATCATCTGAACTCATTCTCAACACAACTCAAAATCAAATTTATATTCAAACACTAAAAATCGATACATATATATATTTCACCATTTCCAACTGTCTCTCTCTACTGTTAAAGTTGTAACAATAATAACTTACAAATCAAAACAGAACCTATAACTATACGGTTCTACTCCACATTTTATGCTATGGTCTACTTCACTAAGTTTCTCTTCAAACCACATGCAATTGGTGTTACACTTCCACTGCTCAATAATATCAACTCATCTTTCTCATCACTGTCACCGAATTTGCTTCATACATAACTCATGCATGTATTTATTTCCAACACTAACACATCATTAAAATCATTCACAGAACTCAGAAACTTAGAACTGCACTTACCTTGTTTTCAGGAAATCACCAGCAATGAGGTTTCGGTGATGAAGGTTCGGTAACTTTTGGTGAAGGCCAAACAAATCCAAAAATGAAAACAACAAGGAGCTTCAGTAACTTTGCCTTACACAACCTGTGATACGTGCTTTAATATCCCATTGACACGTGGCCCCATTGCATGTGGGTTGTTTGTCACACTCCTAGAGGTGCTACATGTCATTTGTCTATTTTTAAAAAAAATCCAAAATACTCTAACTTTTTCAAAAAAAATTCCAAAAATTCTAAAATAATACCAATAGTCTCCAAATAAATTTTCCACAATTTAATCCCATTTATAAAACCATTTTACCTGGAATATGTAAATGAATGCATGCACAATTTATTTGTATGTCTCACAATTCATATGCACATATCAACTAATACTCAATTATGCAAAGTATACAGTGCACTAAAATTCCTCAATTTTCTAACCCCTAACATGGGGTATTACAATTCTTCCCGCCTTAAGAAATTTCGTCATCGAAATTCATACTTGATTTGAATAGTTGCAGATACTGAGCTTTCATGGTTTATTCAGGTTCCCATGTAGCTTCCTCAAGTCCATGGTGTTGCCAAAGTACTTTTACTAAAGGTATTTGCTTATTCCTAAGTTGCCTGACTTCTCTGGCTAAAATAGAAACTAGGCTTTCTCCATAAGACAAATCCGGTTGTACCTAAATTTCCTGCAGGGGAATCTTATGTGTAGAATCAAACCGATATCTTCTTAGCATGAAAATATGGAACACATCATGTAGCTTGGCCAATTCTTCAGGAAGAGCCAATTGATAAGCTACTGGTCCGACTCTTTTGAGAACTTCATAAGGACCAATGTATTGCGGACTAAGTTTACCCTTTTTATCAAATCGAAGGATCTTTTTCCACGGTGACACTTTCAAGAATACCTTATCACCTACTTGATATTCAATATTCCTTCTTTTTAGATCAGCATAAGACTTCTGCGTATCACTGGCAGTTTTCAACCTTTGTTGAATAATCTGAATCTTTTCTTTAGTATCTTTCACAATTTTAGGCCCAACCATCTTGCTTTCACTCATCTCAGTCCAACATACTGGAGTTCTACACCTTCTACCATATAACGTTTCATAAAGCACCATGCCAATGTTGGTTTGATAATTGTTGTTGTAAGCAAACTCCATCAGAGCTAAATAACTATCCCAACTTCCTGGCAACTCTAACATACAACCTCGAAGCATGTCTTCCAATATCTGTATAACCCATTAAGACTGTTTATCTATCTGAGGATAGAAAGCAGTACTAAACTTAACTTGAGTACCCAAAACCTCCTGTAAGCTTTTCCAGAATCTCGAAGTAAATCGAGGATCACGATCAGAAATAATAGACGATGGTACTCCATGCAGTCTCACTATCTCATTAACATATATATCTACAAGCCTATCTAAAGGTTAATTAGGACGAATAGGTAGAAAATAAGCAGATTTGGTAAATTTATCCACAATTACCTATACAGCATCATGTTTTCTTTGAGTGAGAGGAAGTACAGTGACAAAGTCCATAGTAATGTTATCCTATTTTCATTGAGGAATAAAAATAAGATGTAATAAACCAGATGGAACATGGTGCTCAGCTTTAACCTGCTGACACATCAGACATTTATCTACATAATCCACAATATCCCGTTTCATACCTGACCACTAGTAATGCTACTCCAAATCCTGATACATCTTGTTTCCACCAGGATGCATAGTAAATACTATATTATGAGCCTCAAACAGCAGCTTCTTCTTCAATTCATCATTAGCTGGCACACACAACCGATCTTTATAATACAATTCACCATTTCCTTGCACAGAAAAATTAAACTATTTACCTTCCGGAGTAGCCAAGATAAGTTGTTGTAACTTATCATCAACTCTCTGAGCATCACAAATTTCTTGTCTCAAAGTAGGCCTTGCTTTCAATTGAGCTATTGAAGCTCCATCAGATACTAATTTCCATTCACTCTGCTTAAGTGATAGTGCTGAAATGGTCTTTCGACTCAAAGCATCAGCTACTACATTAGCTTTACCCATATGATAGTCCATAATACAATCATAGTCCTTAAACAGTTCCAACCAATGCCATTTTCTCAGATTAAGTTCCTTCTGGGTAAGCAGATACTTAAGACTCTTATGATCTGTGAAAATTCTACATTTTTACCATACAAATAATGCCGCCAAATTTTCAAGGCAATCACTAATGCTGCAAGTTCCAGATCATGTGTAGGGTAATTCTATTCATGTGACTTTAGTTGCCTAGAGGCATAAACAACTACTTGTCCATCTTACATCAAAACACAACCTAAACTATTTCTCAATGCATCAGTATACATAACATACCCCCTTACCAGAAGTTGGTTGAACCAAAACAAGAGCTTCAATAAGGAAACTTTTCAGTTGATCAAACTATTCTGACATCTATCAGACCATTCATGCTTCACTCCTTTCCGTAACAGTTTAGTTAAAAGGATGCTATCACTGAAAACTCCTTCACAAATTGACGGTAATAACCAGCCAGACCTAGAAAACTTCTCACTTTTGTCACATTCCGTGGTGGCTTCCAATTAACAATTGCTTCTATCTTATTAGGATCAACTCTAATTCCTTCAGAGGAGACCTCATGTCTTAGAAAAGATATCTCTTGAAGCCATAAATCATATTTACTGAGCTTAGCATATAGCTGCTTTTCCCGCAGGATCTGTAACATAATTCGGAGATGCTCAGCATGATCATGTTCATTCTTAGAATATACCAATATATCGTCAATAAACACCACTACAAACTGGTCTAGGTAAGGCCTAAATATCCTATTCATCAGATCCATAAATGCCGCTAGAGCATTAGTTAACCCGAATGACATTACTAAGAATTCATAATGTCCATATTAGGTTCTAAATGCAGTCTTCGGTACATCTACATCATTTACCCGAAGTTGATAGTATCCTGATCGCAAATCTATCTTTGAAAACACTCCTGCATCTTTCAACTGATCAAATAGATCGTCAATCCTTGGCAACGGATACCTATTCTTCATTGTGACTCTATTCAATTACGTGTAATCAATGCACATCCGTAGTGTACGATCCTTCTTCTTAACAAATAAGACTAGTGCTCCCCATGGTGATACACTGGGTCGAATAAACCCTTTATCCAGAAGCTCTTGTAACTGCACCTTTAACTCCTTCAATTCAGTAGGAGCCATTCTGTACGGTGCTCTAGATATAAGAGCAGTGCCAAGCATAACTTCAATAGACAACTCCACTTCCCGTTCAAGAGGAAGTCCAAGTAATTCCTTAAGAAATACATATGGAAATTCATTCACTACAGGAATGTCAAGCAATTTACCACCCTCCTTTTTAGAATCAAACACAAAAGCTAGATAAGCTTCACATCCCTTTCTGAGGAGCTTTCGAGCTTGCATGGCAAATATCACATTAGCTAAGGAACTAGTGTAGATGTCATGCACTACTATTATAGGTTGATCAGGATTCCTAAGCATAACTGTTTTAGCACCACAATTAACTACTGCCTAATGCTTGGATAACGAATCCATACCTAGAATCAAATCAAATTCATGAAAAGGTAATCTGATTAGATCTACTACATAGTCATTTCCTTGGATCATAATAGGACAGTTCCTATACACCTGATTAACTAACACACTACTACCTAGAGGACTTGTTACATGAATGCCATACCCTAACTGATCTATAGGCATCTCCTTATCAAACATTTATCCAACACAGATATATGAGTTAATAGATCCAGGATCAATCAATGCATGCATTTCATAATTAAAGAGAGAAACAATACCAGCAATGACGTTTGGTGCGTGCTGATCCTCACGAGCTTTCAGTACATAAGCTCGAGCCGAAGTAGAAGGCATAGCTGGTTGATTCACAATTTCTGAGTGAGAACTCAGATTAGGTCTGTTCTGATTATATCCTCCTCGACTTCTACCTCGTCCTTTGTTCCCAGCAGATGCATAGCTTGTGATGTCTAAGCCTGTCTGAGAGGGCAACTAGCTATCATATGCTCAGTACTTCCATAAAGGAAACATGCACTTATAGCCATCGAACAAACACCCCAATGATATGTAGAGCAATGAGGGCACTCTGGGGCACCAAAACTTCGGCCCCCAAGGGGACTCCTACCAGAAACAACCGATGAGGGAAAGTTTTGTCGCCTTCCTTGAGACATAAATCTCTGAGTATTTTTCAGTGTAGAAGTAATACCTTCCCAACTTTGTTTACCCGAGGACTGACCTCCTTTAACAAAGCCCCTCCGTTGACTTCTTTCTCTCCTGACCATTTCCTGTCTCACAATTTTCATTACAGCCTGTAACAGTTGATGGTAAGTCACTTGCTGCAACAAAGTAAACACCACCAGATGCTCCTTGATGGAATCATTCAATCCATCCTCGAACTAATGACATCAGAACTGTTCAGTAAGTACAGATTCAGGGTCAAACAGTCGATTAAGGTCCCAATCGTATTTGGCAACTGACAAATTCCTCCACTTCAGACTCATAAATTGCCTCCAATTATCCTTTCTATAAGCCTTTATAATATATTTTGCTCGGAACTCTTGGGTAAAGAAATCCCAAGCGCTAGTTAAACTAGAATCGCCTAAACCACTCTCTAATACCAAACATAAGCTTGAGCTGAAGCAAAAGGCACAGCTGGTCGATTCACAGTTTCTGAGTGGGAACTCAGATTAGGTCTGTTCTTATTATATCCTCCTCGACTTCTACCTCATCCTCTGTTCCTAGCATATGCATAGCTTGTGATGTCTGAGCCTGTCTGAGAGGGAAACTAGTTATCATATGCTCAGTACTGCTATAGAGGAAACATGCACCCGTAGCCCTCCAACAAACACCCCAATGATATGCAGAGCAATGAGGGCACTCTGGGGCACCAAAACCTCGGTCACCAAAGGGACTCCTACCAGAAACAGTTGATGAGGGAAAGTTTTATCGCCTTCCCTGAGTCACTGATCTCTAAGTATTTTTTGGTGCAGAAGTAGTACCTTCCCGACTTCGTTTTCCCGAAGAGTGACCTCCCCTAACAAAGGCCCTCCGTTGACTTCTTTCTCTCCTGACCATCTCCTATCTCTCAATTTTCATTGCAGCCTGTACTAGCTGATGGTAAGTCACTTGCTGCAATAAAGTAAACGCCGCCAGATGCTCCTCGATGGAATCTTTCAATCCATCCTCGAACTAATGACATTAGAACTCTTCAGTAAGTACAGATTCAGGGGCATACTTACTGAGTGGAATAAATTCCTAATCGTACTCAGCAACTGACAAATTCCTTTGCTTCAGACTCAGAAATTGCCTCCACTTATCCTTTCTATAACCCTTCATAATATATTTTGCTTGGAACTCTTGGGTAAAGTAATCCCAAGTCAAAGGCACCGGTAGCTGAGGACTCCTCAGAACGAACTTCCACCATTCATAAACTCCTCCCTGCAGAAGGGAGACAGAAAAGTGCACCATCTGCTCTGCTGGACAATTGATCTTATCTAACACCCTCTTCACCTTCTCAATCCATAATTAAGCTCTTTCTGATTCCTCTAAAGATGTCCCAGTAAATTCCTCAGCTCCATACTTCCGCATGATCAATTGGAGCCTTAGGTACTGTCATATGATGCAGTAATGTTATCATATCCTGAGACAGCTTAAGCAAAGCCTCTGCCTGAGCTGTAGGAGGAGGTGGCACCTAAGCTTCTCCTCGATTGTCTCCAAAAGGTCCAAATATCGCTGGACGAGATCACTCAGGATTATTACTCTCAGCAACGTCGTCAACGGCTTCACGATATTCATCTATATTAATTTTATAAAAAAAACATGGGACACCGCATTAGGCCAACACATAACTTTTACACTCAAGTTTAACCAGTAGTTAAGCGCTGGTTAAACTAGAATCGCCTAAACCACTCTTTGATGCCAAGCATAAGCTCAAGCCGAAGCAGAAGGCACAGCTAGTCGATTCATAGTTTCTGAGTGGGAACTCAGATTAGGTCTGCTCTGATTATACCCTCCTCGACTTCTACCTCGTCCTCTATTCCCATTAGATGCATAGCTTGTCATGTCTGAGCCTGTCTGAGAGGACAACTAGCTATCATATGCTCAGTACTGCCATAGAGGAAACATGCACCCGTAGCCCTCCAGCAAACACCCCAATGATATGCAGAGCAATGAGGGCACTCTAGGGCACCAAAACCTCGGCCCCTAAAGGGACTCCTACTAAAAACAGCTGATGAGGGAAAGTTTTGTCGCCTTCCTCGAGTCACAGATTTTTTAGTATTTTCCGGTGCAGAAGTAGTACCTTCTTGACTTCGTTTGCCCGAGGACTAACCTCCTCTAACAAAGCCCCTCCGTTGACTTTTTTCTCTCCTGACCATTTCCTGTCTCTCATTTTTCATTGCAGCCTGTACCAACTGATGGTAAGTCACTTGCTGCAAAAAAGTAAACGCCGCCAGATGCTCCTTGATGGAATCATTCAATCCATCCTCGAACTGATGACATCAAAACTCTTCAGTAAGTACAGATTCAGGGGCATACTTACTAAGTCGATTAAATTCCAAGTCGTACTCAGCAACTGACAAATTCCTCTGCTTCAGACTCAGAAATTGCCTCCACTTATCCTTTCTGTAAGCCTTTATAATATATTTTGCTTGGAACTCTTGGGTAAAGAAATCCCAAGTAAGAGGCACCGGTAGCTGAGGACTCCTCAGAACAAACTTCCAACATTTATAAGCTGCTCCCTGCAGAAGGGAGACAGCACAGTGCACCATCTGCTCTGCTGGACAATTGATCTCATCTAACACCCTCTTCACCTTCTCAATCTGGAATTAAGCTTTTTCTGATTCCTCTAAAGATGTCCCAGTAAATTCCTTATCTCCAAACTTCCGCAGCTGATAAATTGGAGCCTTAGGTGCTGTCATACGATGCAGTAATGTCATCATATCCTGAGACAGCCTAAACAAAGCCTCTCCCTAAGCTGTAGGAAGAGGTGGCCCCTCAGTTTCTCCTCGATTGTCTCTAGAAGGTCCAGATATCGCTGCACGAGATCACTCAGGATTATTACTCTCAGCAACCTTGTCAACGGCTTCACGAGATTCATCCATTTTAATTCTGCAGACTAAACATGGGACACCGCATTAGGCCAACACACAACTTTTACACTCAACTTTAAGCAGTAGTTAAGTGCTGGTTAAACTAGAATCGCCTAAACCACTCTTTGATATCAAACATAAGCTTGAGTTGAAGCAGAAGGCACAGTTGGTCGATTCATAGTTTCTGAGTGGGAACTCAAATTAGGTTTGTTCTAATTATATCCTCCTCGACTTCTACCTCGTCCTCTGTTCCCAGCAGATGCATAGCTTGTGATGTCTGAGCCTGTCTGAGAGGAAAACTAGCTATCATATGCTCAGTACTGCCATAGAGGAAACATGCACCCGTAGCCCTTCAACAAACACCCCAATGATATGCAGAGCAATGAGGGCATTCTGGGGCACCAAAACCTTGGCCCCCAAAGGGACTCCTACCAGAAATAGCCGATGAGGGAAAGTTTTGTCGCCTTCCTCGAGTCACAGATCTCTAAGTATTTTCCAGTGCAGAAGTAGTACCTTCTCAACTTCGTTTGCCCGAGGACTGACCTCCTCTAACAGAGCCCCTCCGTTGACTTCTTTCTCTCTAGACCATTTCCTATCTCTCAATTTTCATTGCAGCCTTTACCAGCTGATGGTAAGTCACTTGCTGCAACAAAGTAAACGTGTTGGATCCCGTTCCGGAACCTAACTTTCTTGCTTAAAATCGTAAAACATGGAACTTGATCATCTTGCCTTGTAGGGTTTATTTCATTTAACCCTAATTAGGTGTCACATATTTTTTTTTGAACACTTAATATTATGAAACCCTTAATAGACATGAATCATACCTTGTTAATATTCTATCATTTCAAATTTCACTTACAACATCTTCAATGTTGGGCCCATTCAAACATGTCTCATGCTTGAACTCAGCTTGCTTACTTGTGATCCGAATTGGGAAGACTTGGAGAACTCAATTTCAATTGACTTATTCATAGTATCATAATACTAATCTCTTGTTTAATTTGACACAAGAAATACCTTAATTGGAGTTCTACAACTCAAGATATCGACAAAATTCCA
>JANKOE010000005.1:52452414-52474140 GCA_026284465.1 Erythroxylum citrifolium | reverse complement strand
AGCTACGGAGCTCGGATCGAGGCGAATCTTGTTTTAAATTAAACTAGAGACATAATGCTACAAGTTCTATGAAGGAATCGTGTGGCAATTAAGTCCTCTAGATTTTCGGATTTTGTCTTGAAGTCGGTAGAGGGTCAATTTTGCTGTTTTCCTTAAGATAGTATTTTAATCATAACTTCTTCATTTCTAATCCAAATTGAGCGATTCCAGTGGCGTTGGAATCGTTAGAACCAAGGGAGCATTTTTATTAAAAAGCCAACCCAAATTTTATAAAGTGAATTTTTCCCCTAATTGTGGTTAGTATATGTGTTCGGTTTTGGGTCCTCTATGCTGTGTGGGTCCGAATGTTGGGCCTCGGTGACGGGGTCCAACACATTGCATGTGGGTTGTTTGTCACCCTCCTAGAGGTGCTACATGTCATTTGTCTATGTTTTTTAAATCCAAAATACTCTAAATTTTTCAAAAAAAATTCCAAAAATTCTAAAATAATACCAATAGTCTCTGAATAAATTTTCCACAATTTAATCCCATTTATAAAACCATTTTACCCGGAATATGTAAATAAATGCATGCACAATTTATTTGTATGTGTCAAAATTCATATGCATATATCAGCGAATACTCAATTATGCAAAGCATACATACAGTACACTGAAATTCCTCAATTTTCTAACCCCTAACATGGGGTGTTACAACCGATCTTCTTCATCAAAGTTTTTTGCATCATTTGAATTATCTCTCTTTCTTTATTATCTGTATCTTTTTATGTTAGGAAGCTATCAGATATGAACATTTCATTGTATATATTATGTGTTGTGTAAAGCTTCCTCAAATCATCAAAAGAACATAGATGAAAATGGAAGCAGTGATAGTGGCAGTGTCCCGATGGTCAATACAAGATTAGGGAAATTGATTGTTTTGAAACAGTCGTCGATTCTAAAAACTATACTTGTTCAATCAGGTATATAAGTGTTCGAATTTGGGTTCCTTATATTGTTTGACTTCATTAGCTATTTAAGTTCTATGCTATTTGTTTCTTAAGTAAAACGCATCGTACAGGTGGTTCATCTAATGCAGTAATCCATACTCCATATGGGGATTCATTCACTATATCTTTTACTAGTTTAGTTAAAGCCAAGAAGTTGTTGAAAGAGAGTGTCAATAAACCAACACTTGAGAGAAGATCTTTGGCTGTTTTAATTGATGCCTTTGAACGTGTAATGATCCTTCTTGAGAATCCAGACGTAAGGAACTCCTTTACTTTTTCTACCGAGTCTGATGTCACTTGAAATCTAGAAAAATAATTATTTTTTTCTTTTTGATGGAATAAACGTGAAACTTTATTTATTGTTTTGTCCGTAAGAATTGTTAAAATTCTAATTAAAATCTTGTATTACTTACCATATATCATTATATTATATTGCTTACTATATCTTAATATTTATATGTATTATTACTTTATTGTTAATAAATATTAATGATTAAGAATAGTGGTCAACTTAAATTTATAATATTCTGATCTTATTAACATTAAAATTTTAGGTATGTTTATCTTTTTATATCCAAAAAATATTTAGTTTTCAAATTTTAAATTACCTACCATGTGTTTTTTAACAATATGTTTGAAAACAATTTACAATTTTTCGATGCTTCATTCTATTTTCATGAAATATTTGTATAAATGGAGGTGTACTATGTACAATAGGCATCATTAAAAAATCATTTATGTATAAATCCATATATTTAAACAAATTTATAGAGTTTGAATGCATTAGCTCAAAATTGTAATTATTTCAACTTTTGGTGACGATTTAAAGAATTTGTCGCAAAAATTGGTTATGGTAGTTGTCACAAAATATTCGACATTTGACGATGAAATTGTTAAACCGTTACAAAAGGTCACGCCTTTTGTGACGATTCACATAAATCGTCACCAAAGACGTGCCTTTAGTGCCGATTTTGCAAAACGTTGTGAAAAATTAAACTTTTGGTGACGAATTTTAAAAGCTAAAAATGGTCAAAACAAAATGTAGCTAAAAGTCAATTTTGTTACGCCTAAGCAAATCTTGATTTAATATTTGTAAAAAAAAATTTGTTATAATGTACAAAAAAAAGCAGTTATCATGTCATGCGTCACAAGTTAACAATCTTGTGATAGAAATCTAATAAAAACTTAACAAAATTAAAATTTAAAGTGTAAATTGTCTAAATTTATAAATTTTATAGTACAAATTGATAATTGAAATACCGAAAGAAGTTATTTTAAACCTTTTACAAATCTGTAATTGAAATACGTATCTCATTCTTGGAAACCAAAGAAAAAATCTTTCGAGTACAATTGATTCTAACTCCTAATATTTTTCTGTGTCTTGTGCATTTCATACGTATTTAGAGAAAGAGTTGCATTTAGAGTAAGTTACTATATCCATCAAGTCATAACAGAAATTGATACGCTTCAGTGGTTTTCTAATGTTAACTGGATTCTACTTAACTACTTGTGAACATCAACTTGTTTACTCTAATAATTCCTCTGGTCCGGATCAAACATGGCCAGCTGTTTCAAATCTCGAACTTGTTCAGGTAGATCACTTGCATAATCGCATGGAGTTTCCAGACTTAGTACTGATGAGATAAATAACTTGGTAATACGAATAATCTTTGTCAACTTTCATTGTCAGTAAATTGTCTACCATGTCGCAGAACTTTCACTGCTAACTTCACCTTAAATGTTCAACTGGCGTATCACCAGGTTTGAAGTACTGCCCACGTGAAATATGATGAGATTAAGCTGACACTTCTTACGAATGATTGATTGATTTGTCAGAGCACACATGTATGCATACTCAGGATTCATATTTCCCCTCCAAAAGTGATCTCCTCCTTATCTAGTGGGCATCCGGCGTCATACTTACGGGAGCTGATCCCCTGTCCAAGTTGCCCTGTCCGAGGGCAACATCCACCATCCACTGTGTGGCCATTCCAAGTTGATCTGGGGGCCATACTTTACGTGCATCTTTAAGCTTCTGTCAACCAAGAGAGAGGGTATGGAGGAAATGACTGTTATCATTGGAAAACAAATACTTTGTTCAACGCCAAAACTTCAATTACATTACATTCTCCTTAGGGCATACACAGACACGGCTGTCCCCTAGAGTTATCAAAGTACCCATGCCATCCAGCAACTTTCTCCATTAAGGGCTTCGAATGGTGGGTACAATGATCGAAAATAAAGAAAAACTATGAATAATCTTTTCACACAACAGAATCTCACAGAAGTTCAACTGTCTTTAAGACATGCATCAATCATAAACTTACGAAATGACTATAAAATGTCACTTGGTTTCCACAAAACAAAAATAATATAAGAAAAGCAAAAACAAGACTAAAACACAAATTCTTCGACATGAAGTCTACTGTACGCTTCTTATGCAATCTTAAGGACTCACCATAGAGTAGAACATATTCAATACTACTTGGCTTTTGTGCCCCATACTAACGTCTGCAACACTTAAACTTTTATCTCAACCATAGTTTCTTTACAAAAACAGCTGCGGACTCTTGAAACTTTGAATTAGAAGGTCTTGTTCTTCCTCACGATTCTGATTCCGTACAGATTAGGAGCAAAAACACGAATACGCCATGTGGTTTTTCTTCAAGATGTAGGGTGAAAAATGATCGGTGACAGGAGCTGAGGAACCTGGAATTTCAGCTGGGACAAGTATCTGGGTCTTACCAGATGCTATTCTCTTACCAGCAACATTGGCATAGAATAAACCTGAGATGGCTGGTACAAAGACATCACTTTGAGAACAAAGGTAGAAATCAATAACCTTTTCAATCTCCGAATCTTCTGACTCCAGGAACTTTGACTTCTTATCTGCCGATATTATGCTTTCCTGCAATAAACACTTTGTTAGCTTCACGGTTATTAGGAAAACCGAAAGGTTTTCAGCTAGACAAGTCAGCTAGTGATGATGGCAGATTCATATAATCCCCTGGATTCTTCCATTAGAAAAATCATCTCAAGATCCATTTACTAATCACATATCAAACTTCATCAAAACATTACCAATGACCAGTTGAATAATAACCACAAAGAAGGGTTAAAGGAAATGATGCTTTACCTTTGTGTAAGTTTTGGGGAATATATCCTTCAGAACGTCAAGGTTGTCATCCCACCTAGACTGAGTCAAGTAGACTGTGGTATCCTTGTCAAACCCAATCTTCCTCAAAAATATAGCAATCTCCTGTGCATTATAACAACTTTTTGCTCGACTTGCCCCACTTCGGTGGCAGCCCTTCTTTTCTAGCATCTCAGCTCTCAAGTCAACAGCCACAAAACGACCATCAGACTTACGACTCAATGTTTTTAGCCGCTCAACCATTGAGGCAACCACTTCATTAACCTCTGGCTGCAACTCTAAAGCTCCATACATTGCCAAACATAAAACCGATTCGCTACCACTAGTTTGTATGGTCTTCCTCATATTTACCGAGGGGAAGTAAGTAGCCAGTCTGATGTTACCCTTTGTTCTAAATATTGGTTCAATTTGTTCTACAATGTAATCTTCTGTTACTCGATTAGGGACCTTGACAACAGAAAAACTTCTAATTGATATGTCATCAGGAAGATCTTTAATTACTTTCACCGAACCATCCAGGCTTGCGACAAATTTCCCAACGTCGTATATTTCTTCAAACTTTCTGAAATTTTCAGTTCTGTTAGTATCTACACAAAAACTTCATATCAAACTAATAGTTGATCCAAACTTGAATTAGACTATTTTAGGTTTCCTCGATCATTTATTTGTCAAGAGTATTACTAAAAAGTGCTTGTGCTGGCTGATTCAGGACTGCCAATATAGGTATGCACTATAAGTATGGTTAAATCTTGCTGGCAAGCCTTTGAGAGTAAATAAAACGTCAATAAATGAAATGTATTCCTCAGTCACAAAATGATATATATCTAAATATTTCCAAAAAATAAGTTGTTGAATAATCGTTCCATATATTTCTTTAAGCCAATGGAAAGATTTAGATGTTAGAAGTCACAATAAACTTGCACTTTTTTTGTCTGATAGGAATGAAGTCAAGGAAGATGCAAAAGACGCAATAAAAATTGCAGCAGTAGTATGATAAAAGGGAGAGGATGGATTCTTTGATGCAGAAGCAGAAAAGCAAGTATTGTGACCATAGAGAAACCAACCAAATCCAAAAGACAAGAGAAGGAACATAGACACTGATGTTTGTCTTCAGAAATGTATTAACAAAGACGATCAATTAGTAAATGCTAGTGAGAGCAGAGCATGTACCTCTCATCACCTGGCCTGGTTCCTCGTATGTCCGGGAGCACGAGAGTTGCCCCTAGATGCTGTGCTACTACCACTGCATCGGCAATCTACAGAATGCAGTCACCAGAAACTAGATTAGACAAGGAACAAGAAACAAGACTTTTCAATTAGGTAAGCATGGAAATGAATCAAAAGTGAACTAGTAATTAACCAAAAGCCTCTCAATGCAATACAAATAACAAAGAATAGCCATTAAAGTGAGAGTCAATTAGTAATTAACCAAAAGCCTCTCAATGCAATACAAATAACAAAGAATAGCCATTAAAGTGAGAGAGTCAATTTACACCGCTCATCGAGCAACAGCTATGGAGAAACTATGACATTTTCTAAAAGCAAGGCAAACTTCCAATCAATTACTGAAGCACATACGAACAGGAGCAGCATGATGTCAGTTCAGACATTATAGCATGAGAGGAAGGCTAATTAATGTAGGACAAATAGAACATACGTTAAACTAGTAGGTGGAGCTCACAAAACTTAAAGAATTTGGCTGCTTGAATTTCAAGTTTGATTTGACTGAAAATTTAGGCTTTAAATGGCTAGAACCTCAGGCTAAAAGTATTGGAATTTTAGTAAGTAAAACAAGCAGTAGAAAAGGAATTAAGAATCACTCCTAAAGCTAAGAATCACACATTCTAACTGAAAGCTCAAGTTGGTAGAGAAAATTTACTTTATTAAAGGACTGATTATACATAAATATAAAAAATGTGCTTGGAACCCTTAATAGCAAAGAGATTCCCAACTAAAATATCCAAAATAGAATCGAATCTTGCTCTAATAAAATTTTTTTATTCTTAAATAAGTTTAAGTCAAAAACAATATACCTAACATATAATTACTCCATATCTAATAAGGAATACTTAGCATAAAGTAAATTTCAGTCCTTCTCGTCACCTCAACTCCTACGCTTCATTTCACCAAATTAAAGTTTGTGGTTGAGTGATTTGTCCTCTTGTAGTTATTTTATAAACTATTAATCTCTTTTGCGTCAATTCTCCCTGAATATTTGAAGTCTTCCTCAACATAGAATGTGACAAATACTGATCAAGTTTGGATTCAACTTCGTAAATTTAGATTATAAAACTCAAATGCTATCAAAAATTGTTCTTTTCCAATTGACAAGAAATTGTCAATATCCACTAGCTTTTGTAGCCAGAATTATTCATCGAGAACATCCTCTTTCTCCTATTGGAGAAGAGAATGCTTGGAATTTTCACAGCTGCAATCAGAGAGTTTGTAACATCACATCTATGATACATAGTTAAGTCTACAACATTGAAAATAGGACTAGTTCCTATATCACTTGGTAATTCCAAAACATAAGCATTAACACTAATCTTTCTATAGGTCTTGTAAGGTCCATCACTTCTTCAATCAAGTTTCTTATATTTGTATGTTGGAAAATGCTCTACACGAATCCTTTCTATCATCATATCCCCTTCATTTCATTAGACCAAACAACAAGTTTGATCAATATGTTCTTTATAAGTCAAGTTGTTGGTTGTTATCTTTTGTTATACCTCATCAAAGATATCTCTCTCATGTCGTGCAAAACCTTTAGCTTCTATACCAACTCTTATTGTTTGTGGTAAAGGAATCAAACCAATAGGCTTCCTTGGTTGAACTTCAAAAATTATCTCAAAAGAATTGTGACAAGTTGACCTATTTATAGAACTATTCTATGCAAATGTAAGAAGAATTAGGTCCCAATTGTTCACAATATCCTCATCAAACATCTCAACAACTTGCCGAAGCTTCTATTCACTACTCTTATTTGCTCATCGGATTGTGGATGAAAAGAACTTGAAAACTTAAGCTTAGTGTTCAATGCCTTTCATTGAGTTCTCCAAAAATAACTCTATAATTTTCACATCGCAATCAAAGATAATGGTTAAAAGCAATCTATGGAGACATACAAACTCTTTGAAGAAGAGTGGCAATGTGGACCATAAGTCTTGAGACATGGAATGAAATAATTCATCTTATAAAACCTATCATCCACCACAAAATAAAATCATAACCTCTTTAAAATTAGGCAATGCTAAGACAAAATCCATACTTACCTCCTACCATGGTTTACGCGATACAGTTACGCATATAGTACAAATCTTTGCTTCTTTCAATTAGCTAACAACATATTTAATATTGTTGCATGAACTTAGGCATGTCCTTATTTAAAGAGGGCCTACAAAAAGCAGTCTTTAACTATTGATATGGTTTTATATCTTCCAAAGTGACCTGCTGCCCCTCCACGTAATTCCCAATCTCATATTCCCTTATACTAATATTGGGTAGGCAAAGTTGATTTTCTCTAATCATCATAGATCATAAAATGGAAGTGGTTGTCCCTTTGTCCACTGCAATTTCTGAATAAATTATCCAAAAATCGCAATTTGAAACATATTTCTTTTTAGGTGATCAAATGCCACAATTTTTATTGCCAAAGTATTAAGGAAATGGCTCTTTCTACTCAACATATTTGTTGTCTCAACTCTTGCCAATGTTTAGTAACGAAGTTAAGTTGGTCCAAAAATTCACTTTAGAAGACGTGCCTTGTGTTCAAGTTCTTTTAGAACTTGAAGTGTTTAAAAGATTCTTATCCAAATATAGAATAGACTCCTTATACAAGATATAATGACGCAAATACTAAAGAGAATGTATTACTATGTAAAATTCCTTATCATAGGCCAAATATCGTTGTTTCTACACTTAACTTCTCATTGAAGTAAGCAATTAGGAGTCTTTCTTGGTTGAGTATATCTCTAGTTCCCAAATTAGACTCATCACAAGTAATTTGAAAAATCTGAAAGTAAAACAGAAGATTCAATCATCCGTTTCTTGATTTCTTCAAAGGCTTTAGTTGTTATCTTTGCCCAAGTAAACCAACGCTTCATCATAAATCATTTATAGGTACCATTATGGTACTAAAAATATTAAACATGGTATCCTTGGATCCTATTAAATTTGGCCAATTTATTATGAATCCTTAAGAATGTAGCTAGGCCATGAAAACATTGTGTCTCATCCACATCCTTTTGGATAGGCCAATCAAGCATAGTCTTAATTCTCTTGAGATCCATCTCTACTCCACAGAAGGATACAACAAAACCCAAAAATACAACACTTGGATGCATGAAGGAACACTTCTTTAAGTTGATATACAAACCTTTAATCTAGTACAAAGGGGACTCCTAACCAAAATATCCAAAATAGAAATCATTCTTTAATAAGGATTCTTTATTCTTATTTCAAAAAAAAGGATTCTTTATTCTTAAATAAGCTAAGTCCTAAATAAACTATGGCAATATATTTTACATATTATTACTCCCTATCTAATAAGAAAAATAGCATAAACGAAATCTCAACCCTTTTTGCCTTGCTATCACCTCAATTCTCACTCTTCATTCCACCAAATCAAAGTTTGTATCGGAATGACTTTCTCTCTTTTATTTCTTTTATAAAGTTTATTCTCTTTTCATCACTATCAATACATCAAAGGGTCACAAATTTAGACATACGGACTACCAATGAAAGACAAATGCAATACAATTCGTTTTACCAAAGTTGAAAGAAAAGACAGAATTATTAAAATGTTGATGAAGCACAAGTAAGAAGTAGAGGAATAAAGAAGTAAAATACAAGAACGAAGGGGAATCAGGTAAGTTCATAGCAATTGAAAAGAGAGACTAGCAAAAGCTGAGGAACAGGTGAAGAAAATGGATGAAATGGGAGAAATATAGGAGAATTCTTGGGAAGGAGAGAAAGTCAAATATGTCTCAAACCAACACAATCCCTGTACATGTCGAGAATTTGAGTTGTATGGATCAGTTATATTAATTACATATAGCATAACATAACCTATAAAGCTGATCATAAGTTTATAGTTAAAAGCCAAATCGAAAGGCAACTACATAGATTTAATAAATGATGGCATGATAGGGTGCTCATTAGACATCAAAATAAAATTCAGACAGGTGGCATGGTTGTAGTTTAAACAAGGAATGACGTTGAAATAAGTAACTTATAAATACAAAGGAAAGCTAGATGTCCCAAGTAAAAGTTGAGAGCAACAATAAGAGGCATAGGTAGTCATGAGAATTAGGAACACTAGACAATTGCCAATGTGGAACGATCATGAGAATTAAGAACACTAGACAATTGCCAATATGGAATGGATCATACTGGCATGTCATGTATAGGAAGCCAGCATCAAGCATACAGGAAATTAATAGCTTCATTCACATCTGTAGAAGTAACTTGTACTAATGCCTCAGAACCTTAACAAGCAAATTCCCTCATTCAAACTTACAAGAAACAAAAAGAAATTAACCACTAAAAACTTCTTTAAAAGGAAATCCATTTCTTCATAATACAGCCAACGACATGCTTGTACAATGTCGTGTGAGCATCTCAAGATGAACACAAAGAACAGATCCAACATTAACAAACTTTAGAAATCAGTAAAGAACCAACAAGTTGCATGATGCAAGGCCACCTAATAAGAAATTTGGCCGAATACACCTAGGCATGAACTATATATGTTTGTATGGTTTTTGGTCCTAAACTATTATAAATCCAGTTTCCATGTTAGAACATTATTATTGACTAACATATGTTTGAATTTCTTGCTTCCTTTCATTTTTCCTTTTCCTAATTTTGTAATTCTTTATGCTGTTTTTCTGCTCCCTTCTCCTAAATAGTTGCTCCAGACTGTCCAATATCATTGCATTGTCTAGTGATTTTTCATGTTGACAGAGTACTTAGACTAAGTAAAGAAAGATAAACAGCACAGGAACTGCTCCTCCTCTAATAATTTCTGTATCAAGACCCAGAATGAAGCTCCTAGGTTAATAAGCTTATATTCAAACACACACAATTAAGTGGAAAAGATTACTCAAACATTATCCAACATTAGAAAGTTTTGCCAGTAAAAAGAACATAAAACAGCCTACTGGTATACCAAAAGAATTGCAACAGGAAGTTAATATTGTTTCTGAGTAAGTATTTGTTTATTTAGCATGGAAGGCAATATAAAAACAACTAAAAGGTCCGATGGATTAAATGGTAGCTAAAAGTACCTGTGACACATGATACTCTGGGCCATTAGTTAACGAGAAAGTTACATACCCTTTTGATTTCTCTACCTCATCTGTTGGCAAAGAAAAAATGACAGTAAGTACTGAATGAAAAGCATAAAGTGAAGCTGTAACCCTTGGTCCATCAGTGAGTATGCGAAATGATATATCCTTGTGCAAGAAACGGTGTTAAATTACTAAGATTTTGGTGATGTATTAACTAACCAGAATCGGATCTCATCCAACATGGTTTTAGCTGCTCACCATCCACCACCCAAGGCCCATCACTTGTCTTAGAGAATGTAGCAAGCCCTTGCTTTGAGACCTTACCGCCATGAAACTCAAGGTCCCTTGCTTCTTCTGGAAATTTTTCCTTCATAAATTTAAAAATGCGAAAATATAAAACTGAAACAATGGAATATAAAGGGGGGAAAAAAAGATGGGGAAAAGGAAATGATAGAACTGGAAGTGTAACATAATCAATAACTTTCTTAATGAGTTCCCTTATACTAACCAAAGAACACTTTTTCCAACTGGAGGTGGCAAAACATGAGGACAAAACATGAAGTTTATATCCCGCTTTATCATGCAAAAATAACCAGTAACTAGGTCAGCCTAAACGATTGGAAAGAGTTCATTTATTTCGCTCTGGCTCAATCCACAAACTGAACCAGCCATCGTAATGTCTCATTCAGCTAAGACAGCAAATATAATATAGAGAATGATTAGAACAATATATTCTACTTAAAGATCTTAACCTATCAGACAAGCAAATACATTATGACAACTAGTTAAGACTAACTTCCTCTTTCAAAAGAAGAGAAATTAATAAAGCTACAGCCATTGAATAAAAGCAACGTTAGGGATCTTATCCGTAAGAAACCAATAATGCAGGCAATAGATAACACATAAGAATGTAATCTTTGAAGTTTTAAATTGGGGGATTAAAAAAAAAGGGTATAACAGAAACTGATGTTGAATTGTAAGAGGGACTTTCGAGATCTAAGCACCTAAAATGGAAAAGAATACAAAAGAAGGAAACATACTTCAATGGGTTCAAGGTAATCTCTCTTGATCATGTCCCCAAGCATCACGAACATAGTTATTGTTAATATCCCAGCAACCACTTGCCTCAAATCCACACCCATTTTGCCTGCTTTATATCTTACTCACAGCCTCAAGCTTCCTCAATATAAGCAAATATGTTAGGAACCCACCAAGGAGAAACAGCTCAAACGTCAATGAAGAGAGAGAAATAGCGGTTTCGCAAAGCAAAGTTTTGATCTTTGAGTGAGGCGTGACAGAAGGGGCCAGTGTTGAAAGAAAGCTTAGAGCTTTGTGAGGTAATAAATAGAGTCAGAGGAATGTAGATGAAGTGGAAAGTTTAACAAAGACTGGGTTAGAGCAGACAACCAACCTCATTAGAGTTATGTATAAAACACACACTCTCACAAGCTCGCATCTGTTACATTTTTAACACCTAGTGAGCCTCGACCCTCGACACAGTCCCGTCACCGACACTTGTGTCAGAAAATGATAGCCCAACCTAAATTCTCGCCACTATTTTGCTACTTCATATCTTTGATATTCGCCTAAAAAATATATAAAAATACGTCGGAAAAGAATCTAGCGCCGAGGGTACCGGTTACCGTTGGTATGTCAATGGTTACGAGTCTTCGGTTCATTTTCATAAAAATCAAACCAAGACTTTGTAACTTTTTTAATCATCAGACTTGCCAACTGCTCGTATCTAAACTTTATATTGTAAGTTGCCTGTAATCTTTACCAATACACTCTCCTCGACTTCTGCTTATTTTAAGAAAAACAAAACTATTTGAGCGTCACTATATTAATAATTCCCATAATCAAATTAACTTATTCTTCTAAATTAAAAAAACAATTTAACATTAATTATAATAATCGCAAATAAAATCAAAATAATAATTTATTTAAATTGACTTTTTTTATTAAATAAATTTAAGCAGTAATGAGAAATTATAATAACCGCAACAAGACGGGGATTGTCGTTGACTGGAAACTGTTCCCAAGGATGGAACCTACTAATCCACTTGTTAGCAGAAGATACCAACTTCGCATATTACCAAAAAAGTTTGTTATAACTAATTCCATACTTAATATAAATTAGTTCATAAAAAATTAATGTAGGAAATCTTTCAACATTTTGAAATTATTGGAGATACCTGAAAAAAGGAAGAGACTTACAGAGATCTGAAACACTTTCTTGACACAAATTTTCTTAACCTGATTTCATTAGAATAGAGAATAAGACAAGTAGGGGTGAGATTTGGAGCATTTGCTATTTTGTGACCGTAAGATCATAAATTCAAGCTACAAAAATAGTATATATATTAACTCAGGGAGTGTGGTTGAGTAGTAAGGACTCATCCATCCTTAACCAAAAGTCATGGGTTCGATCCTTTTTATATATATATTAGGACGGGGTCATTTAGAGGTTAGTGGTGTACTAGACCCTCCAAAATTTAAAAAATTAAATATTTAAGCCCCTTATCTTAAATTCCTGACTCTGTCACCGACAATAGATATGTATCAATCAGTCTGTTAGTAAAACTAATAGCATTTGTAGTATTCCTCTACTTAAATAGCATTCAGTTTCAAGGATTTAGTAGCAGTTCTCGAAACTTACCATGGATCATTTTGCCTCAACTAAACTTGACTGAAAAAAGCACAACCATAAAAACCGGCCACTTTTGTTATAAACAATGCTCTGAGGGGCAGTGTAATTTTAGTTTTTTTTCCTTTAAAAAAAAAAGCCCTGAACTCCATATTCGTGTTTCAGAAAGGGAAGGCATGACAAGACATTCAATCACATGCCTGACTCAGACTCGTGAAATTTGCTCCTTGTAGCTATTCCACATCCTCAAGAAATGCTATCGAGATTTGAGGAACTAATCTAGGAAATAAGTTGGGTTTCTTGGAAGAATAATTTGCCCACTCTTTTGTATCAGTTCTTTCTGTCAATTTAGTCTAGCAGAAATCTTAATATGGACCTACTTAAAGTGCTAAATCTGTGATATTGATGTTGCTCTCTTAATGTTTTCCTTTCGAATAAGTTAAACTAGTCTTTACTATATTAAAAAAAAAGAGTCATAATATAGTGAATCGATTCATTTTCTTAAAAAATAAAATTTAAAGTTGGATAAATATAAATGTTCCTAGTCTGATTTTAATGCACATGAAAATCATTTTAAATACATAAGATGACTGTTTATCACTTCATTTAATGGTACAGAAATTGCAATTCTATATTAGAATGAAAATATTGCAATTCTAATACGAAATTATTTATTGAAAATTGTTGCATAAAGTTCGAATCCTAAAACTATGGGTCAGCCTAACGTGTTGTTTGGCTTAAATTTGTAATTTCATCAAATCATTTATTTTAAATATTTGTAATCTTTTTTTAATATACACTTAAAAATTAGAGACAAATTCTTTGAATTCTTACAAAATAAAAGAAATTGTTCTGTATATACATCATGCTAATAACTGTGTTAAAGTTCATTTTGACACAGTTGATAAAACTATAATGTATTACAAAATTGTAATTCATTTGTCTAAACATCTTAATTAAATTAAATAAACCAAAATAGAATTAGAATTACCTAAATATTACATAATTAAACAATATAAAAGCCTAACAAAAATGTAAAATTTGTCAAACATGATCAATTGCATATTTGAATTTATAAAAAATCAATTAACAACCCTAAGGTATTGAAATTTACGTGAATAAATCCAAAATAGTTATAAAATGTTGGACCCCACACCTTACCCGTAGGTGTTTGGGGGTGATACCTTCGGCGTGTGTTTGCGGGTGATACCGCGGCATCCAACCTTAATCAGTATTGTCCTCTTTGGTCTTGGGGAGTTTCTAGCACTCGAACCCAAGACCTCAAGGTTTTGTAGTGTTTAAACGCTCGCCTCTTACCATTGGGTATACGGGTAGGGTGTGGGGTCCAACATAAAATACCTAGAAAATTATATTTCAATATGTAAAATAGCCCAAGAATATTAATTAAACCCCAAAACTCTTTCAATCATATGAGTAATCTTAAATATACCTAATTTCCCTAAAACTATTCAATAAATCAAGAACAATTGAAATAAAGCATAAAGCATACCTTAAATTAATGAAATTTCAAGGGAAATAGGTTGTAAGATGGTTTCGCACAAGGGGAGGTAGATGAGCGTCTCCCACAATAAAAAGATTGGACAGAAAGTGAAAAATGGGATTTTGAGTGATAGAGTGCAATTTAAAAATGATTTTGCTTAATGTGGGCAGTAACACATCGTGTGTAGCTGCCCTGTCTTGAAAAAATTTAGATCCATAAAATGTCTTACATAACATACGCATGTCCAAATCGTTTCGTTGACAATACATTTGACTAAATTTGTCTCATTTCTGAATTGGAACTATCCCTGCGAAGTATTTTTTCATTTGAAATCTTTCTAATACTTTCTCGATATAATCTTTCTGAGACAATCATAACAATCCTTGTGATCTATCACGGAATAATTCAATTCCTATCACATATGATACCTCATCTATATCTTTCATTTCTAAATTATTAGAGAGAAAATTCTTTACATCATGTAACAAAACCATATTATTAACAGCAAGAAGGATATCAACAACATATAGGACTAATATAATGAACTTTCTCCCACTAACCTTCATATAGATACATCGATCAACAGTGTTCTCTACAAAACGTAAGATGTAATGATATCATTAAACTTAAGATACCATTGTTGGGAAGTTTGCTTCATTCCATATATTGACTTCTTTAATTAACACACTAATCGTTCCTTTCCTATGGTCATGAAACCTTCCGGTTGATCCATATAAACTTCTTCTTCCAAGTCACCATTTAGAAAAGCAGTCTTTACATCTATTTGGTGAAGCTCTAAATCATAATGAGCTACTAGAGCCATATCAATGCTTAAAGAGTCCTTTGAAATTGGAGAGGAGGTCTCTTTATAGTCAATACCATCAAAGGTCTCTTTATAGTCAATACCATCCTTTTGAATATAACCTTTGGCAACAAGTATGGCTTTATACTTTTCAATGTTGCCATGTGAGTTACATTTGGTCTTAAAGACCCATTTACATCCCACTTACTTTGCACCTTCTGACAACTTAACTAATTCCCATACATTATTGTCATCTATTGATTTCAACTCTTCTTTCATAGCATTGAACCATTTGTCAAAATTGCTACATTCTATGGCTTATTTGAACGAGACTAGATCCTGATCAATGCTCAAGTCACATTCATGTTCAAGTGAGTAAACTTCATAGTCACTCGAAATAGCTGGTCTTCTCTGCCTTACAGACCTTTGTAATGCTACTTGTTGTGGCATCACTGGATCATTTGTAACTTGAACATCAGTAGCTAGTTCTTCATTAATATGTTCAATTTGTAGAATTGGAACATTAATTTGTTATTCCGATATATTGCACATCTGTGATGCAACAAAAGGAATAACAATCGGTGGGATCACATTTGATGTAGTAGTTTCTACTTAACTTGGAGTAATTTCTACTTGACTCTCATGAATATTCACTTTTCACAATTCTCCACTTCCACTGATTGGACCATTCTCAATGAACTGAGCATTATCAGACTCAACTATTCTTGTATTATGATTAGAAAAATAAAATCTATACCCCTTTGACTTTTCAGGATAGTCGATGAAATAACCACTAACGGTTCTCGCATCAAGCTTCTTTTTATGTGGATTATACAGTTTTACTTCTGCCGAACAACTGCAAATGTGAAGGTGTCGTAAACTAGGTTTCCTTCCTGTCCATAGTTCATAAGGTGTCTTAGGAACTGCCTTACTAGGAATCCTATTAAGCAGATACGAAGCAGTTTTTAATGCATGCATCCATAATGAAGGTACAATACTATAACTTAACATACTCCTAACCATATCTATAAGAGTACGATTCCGTCTTTTAGCTACACCATTTTGTTGCAGTGTTCCAGGCATTGTGTATAGCACACATATGCCTCGACTTGTCCATTTTATCAAAATTTTCATAATATTCACCACCTTTATCAGACCTCACTATCTTTACTTTTCTATTTAACTGCCTTTCTATCACATTAACGAATACCTCTAGGATGTCCATAGACTGAGACTTCTCATCTAGCAAATAAATATAACCATATCGTGAGAAGTCATCAATAAAGGTAACGAAATATTTTTCGTTGCCCTAAGAAGGAACACCGAAAGGATCACATATATTAGTGTGTATTAATTCAAGTAATTCGCTACTTCTTGTGGATAGATTCCTTGATATATGTTTGGTTTGCTTACCTTTAATGCAATCCACACATATATCCTAGTCAGCAAAATCCAACTGAGGTAAGTCTTCATTTTTCATTAACCTCTATACCCTTTCCTTGGATATATGACCTAATCTTTTATGTCACAAAAACTAGAACATTCATTATGTGCACTACATTTATTTCCTATAATATGGTCAACATAAAACAGAGATTCAACAAAATCAACATCAAGATTGAAACGATATAAACAATCAATTAAAGTACCAGAACCATGATAGTACTTGTGTTTATATAAAGAAAACACACGGTTTCCAATCTTAAAGTTAAAACCATCATCATCCAAATTTGCAACAGAAATTAAATTCCTAACACAGTCAGGAACATAAAGACAATTTTTTAGATCCAGGTGATACCTAGTGTCAAAGATCAATCTGTACATCCCAATGCCCTCTATTCATGCCTTCATTCTGTTCCCCACATACAAGAATTTTTCAGTTTCGTTTATGGTATAGATTGAAAGGAATTCTTGTTTAACATGTGACATATGAGTAGTTGTACCAAAATCTAACCACCAAGTATTATTAAGCACTTCAATATGATTCAAAACATACTGAGACATAGTATGTACCTTTCTTTTTGAACCAAGCCTTTTTTTTAGGGCAATCCTTCTTAAAGTGACTAGGCTTTTTACATAAGTGGCATCTCTTATCTTTATGGATTCGACCCTCATTAACTTTGTTGAGAGCTTTGTCCTTATCTTTGCCTTTCTTGCCTAGTTTGTTCTTACTACTACTAGCTCCTTGATGAAACGTGAGATGAACGGAGTGTTCATTCATTTTCTTCAAGCTCCCTTCCTCCTGAACCAATATGGCCTTAATTTCTTGAAGATTCCATTTTTCCTTAATGGTGTTATAATTCACCTGAAATTGGCCAAATTCAAGAGGAAGTGAGCTGATAATAAACTGTACAAGGAAAGACTCACTTACGTCCATACCTATGGATCTCAGCTTTGCAGCTAGATTTGACATGTATGTTACATGATCATAAATAGGCTGTGACCAGTTAAACATTTTAGTCGTCAGATCAATCATTAAATTCCCTACTGTGGACTTGTCAGCTATATCAGATTGGGAGTATTCTTTAAGCTTCAATATAAACTCCTTTGCATTGTCCGTTTTAGGCATTGACGACTTTACATTTTCTGCGATCATCATTCGCATCAAATTTAAGCTCAGCCTGTTAGACCGTTCCTAAGCCTCATAATAAGACTTGTCAGCTTCAGAACTAGTCTTAGTTATGGCTGCAAGCCTTGCATCTGAAACAATGGCTAAGTCCAAATCCATTACACTCAGTTGAAACTGGATTTGTTCGGACCAATCAGCATAGTTTAGACCATTGAACTTGATTAGCCCATTTCCTAAAGCAAACAAATTAGTAGATGCTGCCAATACAACATATAGCTCACATATTAATGCTTCGAGTGAACCTAAATGGATTCAAACTAACTAATACACTTTGATTATGCATTTAAATTATCCTTTGGGTGAAATTTAAATACATAGATGTAACCTATTATGATGCAAATATATTTCACTATAATGGACAATTAATCATATTCTAGTCAACTTGCATGTTATCTTTGGATATACAATCATATTAACCAAATATGTTGATAAAGTCCCTTTAATGTCATTAATTATAAGCAATGGTCTACCTTTAGGTGACCTCGTAGCGTTATAATTATTAATCTCAATTGTTCAGTTCAACCTTCATATAATTTTAGAATCATATCATAATTAACAATTGAAACAATCATAATTAAATGATTAGTATTTTCAAGCTAGGCCACTTTGGTGACTAACAAGCTTTCCATGTAATAAATATTTAATTGGACAATTATCATACATGACAAAATTTAATTTAGTTAGTTTGGTCACTTTAGTGACTAACAAGCTTTCCTAAATTACCATAATGTCATGTAACACTTTCAACATATAATAAGAAAATGTAATTTCAAGCATGGCATAATATAAATGGTTAAAGTATCAATTAAAACATAATATGACACAAAATTATATTATGCATAGCAAACATATACGCAACTTTTATGCATACAAATCTCAATTAATTAATTGATTCCTTCATTAATTAATTTAAATTATTAATTAAGTAAATTATGAGTTATGACCCGAAATTAAAATACCTTAATTAGGTCCAAACCCATAAAATTAGTTTTAATCAAAATATAAAAAATAATATAAGCGTGCACGCGCCCGCCACTGCGCGCACCTCACCATCGACGCCAGCGACGCCTGCCTTTGATGTGAGGTGCTTGCTTCTTCAGTTGCTGGTTTCGTTTCAGTTTCTTTTCTCTCTCTCTCCATATGAAAACCATTCCAACCTTACCCAGAGCATCTATGGAGAACATGATAATCACAGAGGATACGAAAACCATATAAAGCATTACCAAAAGCATCTCTTGTGTTTGGTTTCTCTTCATACCAAAACTTTCGGTTTTATATTTTCAAGTTTCTCTACTGTGTATTACCCTTCATCTAAACCATCCATTCATGACTATTATGTGTCGGTTAACATCCAAAAATCATCAAAACACAAAGCACGTTTCCATTCCAATCATACCAGCACCGAAGGTTTGTTTCATGTTTTATGTTATATCAACACCGAAGGTTTGTTTTCATGTTTATGTTCTCTTATGCATTGTTATATCAACATCGAAGGTTAGACAACATATACATATCAACATCGAAAGTTTATATTCGTTTTTGGAACTTTTAAACAATCCATCCATAACCATTCATCCATATTTTGTTTAATATGTTGATAAAGCATTGCGCATGAAGTTCTATTAATATCTGAAAAGAACAACAAGTAATGGTTGTCTGTGTTCTATATCTATTTCGTATATGAAGAAAACAATGCCATGAAAAATATAGAATCATGCAACACTCCATTCATACAATCATACTGAAACGATACACGGTAGAAAATAAATCACCGTGGCTCTGATACCAATTGTAAGACATTTATGGATTGATTGATTTTTGCGTACTTGTATCTATTATTGTTTTTCGTAAGTTGTTGATTTCCTCTCTTCTTCTTTCTTTAATGTGTTTCTTCAATGGTTCAGTATAACTATTCAATAAGTTTTAAAACTTATATAGCACCACCAACCAACATGTCATTTGGTAATTAAGAGAGAGGGAAAGGGTTGTTGACCCATTTGAGATCCATTATTTAATACCTAATAACCATTATCTTAGCTGCTTTTCATTGGACACAAATCTATAAGTCACATGGGTCATTAAATAATCTAACAATTGTTTCCATGTCATATTGTGTAATTACATTCGTAATTACAAACTTGGTATTTTGGTTTTGATGGAAACCCGAATTAATAGACCACTGGCTAACGAAGTAGTCCTTACATTGGGTCTTGATTATTCGTTTTGAGTAGAAGCTGATGGTTTTTCTGGAGGGATATGGATGTTATAGACGGAAGATTTTGATATCTCGGTAGTAATAGCTCATCGTCAATTTATTCATACCACGTCAAGTATGGTTTTTGCTCTTTCGATTTTACCGCAATTTATGCTAGCCCTCAATTTTCTTCTCAAACCATTCTCTGGCCTTTTTAAAGATGGGTAGGACATTCTATTCACAGACCCTGGCTTGTTGGAGGGGATTTTAACGCTAAAATGGAGCTTTCGGATAAAAGGGATGGAGCCACATCAGCGCAGGTGGTGAATAAACAGTTTAAGGAATGGGTGTATGGGTGTGGACTACATGATTTGGGTTTTGTTGGATCGAAGTTTACTTGGCGGTGAGGAACGATACAAGCTAGATTGGATAGAGTGTTTGGTTCTACGTCTTGGCTGAAGGAATTTCCTCAAACAGTGAATCATCATCTACCCTTTCTTGGTTCAGACCATAGGCCTGTGCTGATTCACTTAAAAAAAACAAAACCAAGAGTAATAGGGGTACCAATGTTTCGATTCCAAAATGCTTGGCTAACACATGCAGGTTTTGACGATGTGGTAGCAGAGCATTAGCTACCAGCAGAGGAGATATTGAGTAAGTCTTTAGCCCAATTCTTTAACCACCTTATGAGATGGAATAAGTTAGTCTTTGGCAATATCTTCCATCGAAAAAGAAAGACTTTTAGCTCAGTTGGAGGGTATTCAGAGGGTAATGGAGGTCGACAATTTGGATTCGCTTTTAGCTTTGGAGGAAAAGCTAAGTGGAGAACTGATGCAGGTGCTGTGTGAGGAGGAACTTTTTTGGCACCAGCAAGTCCAGTATGAATGGATATCGAAGGGTGATCATAATAACAATTATTATCACACTATCGCTCTATCCAAAAGAAAGAAAATGAAGATAAAGAGACTCATTGATTTCAATAGGTCAATGATAGCTGATCCAGAGCAACTACGACTTTTAGTAAGGACATTTTTTGTCCAGCTGTATACTAACGAAGATTAGAATCATTATTGGTTTCCGATTTCAGGAGCTTTTATTTGATGTCGGCGGAAAGGGTTCATAACCTAGCCTTTCCAGTCCATGAAATCGAAATCAAGAATGTGATTTTCGACATGAATCCCAATAAAGCCCCTAGGGTAGATGGTTTCATTGCGTTATTTTTTCAAAATAAATGGGGTAAGGTTGGGCTAGATGTTGGAACCCGATCTCGACAATCGGACCCCAACCGAACAACGGAAAACAAAAAGCGAAACAAAGTGCGGAAAGGATCACGAATCGAAATACAAATCGAAGCGAATTGGAAAACGAATGTCCGACATCCGGTAACGAAGATTGATCGAAAAACTATGCGAGACGCGTTGGAAACCCTAAGACTAATCCGAATATCCCGATATGATTTTTTTTCCTCTTTATACAAACCATTCCATATTTTTCTTTTTCATTTCTTTCATCTTTAATCAA
>JANKOE010000005.1:52207301-52226255 GCA_026284465.1 Erythroxylum citrifolium | reverse complement strand
ACAATCTGCAGCTTGAACAAATTCTAATATTTCAATTGATGACATTAACTCATTTGGCAAAGTCACTTGCAATACTTAAATATTTCAAGACTATTTATAAACATGGAGACCACAAATTACCTACAAGCAAAAAAAAAGTTTATAACGTTATTTAACGTTAAAAATCATTAAAGTCATTTAACGTTACTGTAAAATGACTTTAATGTTACAGTAACGTTAAAGTCTATAATAGCTATATAGCTATAGTCTTCAACTCTTCTTTCATATGCTTGGAGAAGTAGTCAAACGTTACAGTAATGTTAAAGTCTATAATAGCTATATAGCTATAGTCTTCAACTCTTCTTTCACATGCTTGGAGAAGTAGTCAAACGGTTCACACAAGCGTATGACACAATAATATAGCACTCTGTGATGACTACTTCTCCAAACCGTTTGACTACTTTACAATAATATAGCACGGGGCCTGAGGGGCCCCCCTCTTGTAGTGGGCCCTGTATTGATGATATATAATTATAAAGGTATATAAATTAGAATTCTTATAATTAAGAATATTATATATATTGTAATGCTTCCGGCCCCTCAATTTGGAGCATAATATTAACCATAGCGGGCTTGTTACAAATATAATTGACTTAAGCCCTATTTAGAGTTTTTATGAAAATATCTCTTAGCTACGCTCTAATTTTTCACATATCTTATAGAGATCAAATTTCTTTGTACGTTTTTTACTAATGAAATGATAATCAATCTTACTATATTTAGATTATTCATAAAACAAAAGATTAGAAGCAATATGAAGTGTAACTTGGTTATCATACCCTAACTTTACTAGTATTGAGAGTTTAAGACCAACTTTAATTAAGAGCTCATATATCTATATTTGCTTACACAAACTATTTTCATAACTTCATATTTAAATTCCATACTAGAATAGGATAATATATTTTGCCTTTTACATTTTTATGAGAACAAATTTCCTCTAACAAAAACATAAAGAAGAAGAATCATAGAAAGCAATGCACGTGCATGTTTTTGCTATACAAAAAAGTCAATTTAATGGAGTAGACAATGACAGCAAATTAAGCATGAAACGACAGCAGCTGGTGAGGGCCAAAAGGGCCAAAAGACAACATCTGCTATGCAGGCTTTATGCATTAAACGTAGGCTACGCCTGCGCACGTGTCTGCGTTCAACGCCTAAACGCATAGTCTGCATTTTACTCAAAACACACAGTAAAAAAAGAGGAACATGAACAGTAGCGTGGACATAAGGTTTATTTTTCACATCAGTTAATAGGAGAGGGCGTGTAAAATAGAGAGTAGCGAACATAAAAGGGAGGCACTAGGTTATCTTCTTCATTCTTTTCACCACCGAAGCATGGAGAAGATGGCTCATGCTTGAAGCATAAAAATGGAGATGGAAGACTAGCTTCCTGACGTCGGTTCAATGGGAATATCGGTTAAGCTATTTTTATCATTTTAAGGTTGTAATTTCTTTTCAAATTGTTGTGTTATTGATGTTGATTTGATTAGGCTTTGGGATGAATGATCTTAATACGTTATTTTGATTTTTTTATTTCAAACTTATTGCTAAAACATTGAATGTAATTCGTAATCATTACTTTTGATGTTTATGAGTAGTATCTAATGATCCGATATTATTAGGAACAACATAACTTAGTTTAGATAACCTGAATGTGTGAGGTTACTGCTTCTATTGATCATTTTTCACTTCGTAATGCAGCTGCCAAATTAAACCTAGAGATCGTATTCTAGGTTATGTGGTAGTTTGGTTTAATTAATGATCGTTTCTTGATTAAACAAAACCTAAGGGAAAACCAAGATTAGGAGAGTATTCTATTAGTCTCAGATTAATAATCTGAAGAGAGTTGTAAAGACGTTAGGATGATGAAATTTGCTTGATCGTCTTTAGGCCGAGATTAAACCTAGAACCAAACCTTACGTATATTCAACAGTTTAATCATTTTCAATTGCTTGCTTTAATTTGTTTTTGATAGTTTACTTTAGCTTAATTTGTAAATTGTTGAAAATCTAAAAAATCCCCTTTTTATATTTTCCTTGCATCAATTAACTTTGGTTACAGAAATTAACTGACATTCCCTGTGAATTTGATCCCAACTCACCATAACTACAAATTTTAGTGTGTAGAGTCAGTTAAATTTTGCAGTGCACTCGACACGTACTGTCAAATTTTGGTGTCGTTGTTGGGGAGTATGGTAGTTTAATTTTCGTATTTGATTTTAGTTGGTATTTTGTGAATATATTTGTTTATAATCATTCTTTTTGTTATTTGTTAATTTTTAATTGTTTCTTAGTGTTGATGTATGGTAGTGATCATATCTCCTCATAGATAAATTAAGTAACTTGATCCAGAGATCGAGAGAACATTACTGAGATTGTATAGGGAAGCAAGGTCAACTTTGGTAGACAAATTGGAATTAAAATCCGAAGACACGATGACAAATTCAACAACTCTAAGGGAGCTGACTACACCCAATTTAACTCAAAGACCATTATGCATAATATTTTCGAATTTTGCTGAACATGTTACCTTTGAGTTAAAAAATGGATTAATTCATTTATTGCATAACTTTCATAGTCTTGCAGGTGAGGATGCATATAAGCATCTTAAGGAACTCGATGTGGTGTGTTTGATCATAAAGCCTCACAGGGTGAATGATGTGCATATCATATTGAGGGCCTTCTCGTTCTTACTCAAAGATGCAACAAATGATTGGCTATTTGACTTACCAACTGGAAGCGTGAATACTTGGTTAGAGATAAAGAGATTATTCTTGAAAAAATATTTTCCGGCCCTCAAAGACAACAAGTATTCAAAAGGAGATATGTGGTATCAAGTAGCACAATGGAGAATCTCTTTACGAGTACTAAGAGAGGTTTAAGAAGTGATGTGTCAGTTGTCCATATCACAACATACTAGAGCAATTTCTCATCCAATATTTTTATGAAGGATTGCTACCGGTGGAGAGGAGTTTGGTTGATGCGGTCAGCAGTGGGGCATTTTGTGAGAAGACTCCCCCTAAGGCTAGGATCCTACCTGAGCAGATGGCTGCTAACACGCAACAATTTGGCACTTGCAATGACGTTCGACGAGTAAACAAGGTAAGTACTTCATCTATTGAACATCGTTTAGGTGAACTAACATCTTTTGTGAGACAGATTACAGTTGGACAGGCACAAGTGAAAGTATGCGATATATGCTCAAACACGAGCCATCCAAATGAGTGCCTGACATTACAAGAGGGAAGTATAGAGTATGTGAATACTGTAGGAGGGAACTTCTCAAACCAATACAACCTGTACTCGCAGACGTATAACCCAAGTTGGAGGGATCACCCTAACTTGAGTTATGGAGGGAACCGATAGCAAAATTACTTCCAAAATCGGCTGCAAGAAGCACAAGGATTTCAACCAAGGCAACAAAAATCACATGGAGCTTCTTCCAGTTCAGGTACATGTTCAGAAGAACTTGTTAAGAATCTTGCTGTTAAAAATATGCAATTTCAATAACATATGTAGCAATTACAACAAAATATGTAGCAACAGTTGCAACAGGGTTTACAACAAATCCAACAGGAGACAAAAGCAAGCCAATAGAACATATAACACTAAATGGGTCAAATAGTAGTAAGGCTCAATTGCCTAGAATCACAAAGTGGAGGAAAATTGCCATCACAACCTGAGGTGGACTCGAAGAATGTCAATGCCATAACCCTAAGGAGCGGAAAGGAGATTGAGGGTCCCAAAAGAACTCCACCAAAGATTGCTACTCAGGAAGAGATTGAGAAGGAATTGGGAAAGGAAGAAAATCCGTCATCGAGTACGAAGGTAAAATTTGAAAGCCCCGATATTATTAAAATTATCCCTCCACCTTTTCTGAGCAGATTAACAAGACCAAACAAGGAGGAGACGGACAAAGAGATATTGAAGACTTTCCGAAAGGTGGAAGTATAACTATGTACACATAAAAGGAAACTGAGGGGTGATGAGAAAGTAATGATGGGTGAGAATGTGTCTGCGGTATTTAGAAAGAAGATGCCTCCAAAATGCCAAGATATAGGTATGTTTACCATTCCTTGCAAAATTGGGAATACTATGATCAATAGAGCTATGTTGGATTTGGGTGCTTCTATTAATGTGATGCCTCATTCGATTTATACTTCTTTGAATTCGGGTCCATTGAAAAAAATGAGTGTAATCATACAACTGGCTGACAAAACTAATGCTTAACCTGATGGTGTGGTTGAGGATGTTTTGGTGCAAATGAACAAGTTAGTATTTCCTGCAGATTTCTATATTGTGGATATGAATGATGACACCTCATGTAATCCGATACCTATCTTAACCCTTTCTTAATACAACTCAAATTAAGAGAGATGTTTGTGAGGGTACCCTCATAATGGAATTTAATGGGGAAGTTATTCATTTCAATATTTTTGATGTCATGAAGCATCCTCCTGATGATCATTGTGTTTTTTCTATTGATGTGATTGATCCTTTGGTGCAGGGAATGTTTAAATTAAGTTGCAGGGATCATTTAGAAATGGTTTTAATTAAGGATATGGAAGTAGAAGCCAACAATGATGTTGAGATGCGAGAAGAGCTTATGGAAATGACAGTCGCTTTGTACTCATTGGAAAGCTCTCCAAAAAGGTATGATTTGACTTCTATACAACTGCCTGAAGCTCGCCAAAAATTGTTACCTTCTTATGTGCAGGCACTAGAATTGGAATTGAAGCCACTGCCTACACATCTGAAGTATGCCTATTTAGGAGATAAGCAGACTCTCTCAATTATCATTTCAGCGGAGTTGACTTCAAATCAAGAGGAGAGGCTGGTTCGAATGGTGAGAGAGCATAAAAAGGCCATTAGGTGGGCTATCGCAGATATCCAAGGGATAAGTCCTTCCATATGCATGCACTGTATTTTGTTAGAGGAGAATGCAAAATTCACAAGGCAAGCTCAGCGTAGGCTGAATCCTCCAATGATGGAAGTTATGAAGAAGGAGGTACTAAAACTTCTCGATGCTGGAGTTATCTACCCAATTTTTGATAGTAAGTAGGTAAGTCTTGTCTAGATGGTTCCAAAGAAGTCTGGAATCACCGTTGTGACAAACTAGGAAGGTGAGTTGGTTCCCACCCGAGTGCAAACTAGGTGGCGAGTATGTATTGATTATAGAAAGTTAAATTCTGCTACTCCTAAAGACCACTTTCTCCTTCCTTTTATTGATCAGATGCTTGAGAGATTACCTGGTTATGACTATTATTACTTTTTAGATGGCTTTTTAGGTTATCTTTAGATCCCGATCACATTGGAAGATTAGGAGAAGACCATATTTACATGCCAATTTGGTATGTTTGCCTACTGAAGGATGCCATTCAGATTATATAACACACTCGTCACATTTCAAAAGTGTATGGTAAGTATTTTTTCGAATATGTTGAGAAGATTATCGAAGTATTCATGGATGATTTTAGTGTGTATGGATCTTCTTTTGATGAATGTCTAGAGAATTTTACCATTTTCTTGGAACGATGTATAGAAACTAACCTTGTGTTGAACTGGGAAATAATGTCATTTTATGGTGGATAAAGGTATAATTTTAGGCCATATGATATCTGCTAAGGGTATAGAAGTAGACAAGTCCAAAGTTGATCTTATTTCTTTTTTACCTTACCCCTCTACTGTGAGGGAAGCGTGTTCTTTTTTTGGGCATGCAAGTTTTTATCGAAGGTTTATTGAGGACTTTTCGAAGATAGCCGCACCACTATGTAAGCTTCTTCAACAAGATGCCTCCTTTGAGTTCGATGAAAAGTGCAAGGAAGCATTCAACATAATCAAGGAGCTTCTGACATCCCCACCAGTGATTCAACTACCAGATTGGAACCTCCCTTTCGAGATCATGTGTGATGCGAGCAATTATGCAATGGGAGCGGTTCTATGACAAAGAGTGGGAAAAGCTTTGCATGCCATCTATTATGCTTCAAAGATTCTAAACCCAACTTAATTGAATTATTCCACTACTGAAAAAGAACTATTATATATGGTTTTTACTTTGGAAAATTTTCGATTGTATTTGCTTGGTGTTAAAGTGATTATTTATTTTGACCATGCAACTTTACGATATTTGCTTACAAAGAAAGAAGCAAAACCAAAGCTGATTAGATGGATTCTACTCCTTCAAGAATTCAACTTGGAGATTAGAGATAAGAAGGGGGCAGAAAACATGGTGATGGACCATATCAGCCGTTTGATAAAGGAAGAAGATGATATCCCTCTACGAGAAACCTTTTCGGATGAGCAATTATTTTCTGCCGATGCAACACCACCATAGTATGCAGACATTGTCAATTTTTTAGTTAGTAACAAATTACCTGTTGGTTTGTTAAAGGCTCAAAGGGATAAGCTATGGAGTGAAGCAAAGTATTATGTATGGGATGACTCGTATCCTTGGAGGCATTGTGCAAATCAAGTTATCAGGAGGTGTGTACTAGAAAACGAATCATCATCAATTTTAGCCTTCTGCCGTTCTTGAGAGCGATTTTTAGTGGCCAACATTGTTCAAAGATGCATATACCTTCTGCAAATCCTGTGATAGATGCCAACGGTAAGGTAACTTGTCCCGTAAGGATCAATTGCCACAAACTCCTTTTCTTTTATGTGAAATTTTTTATGTTTGGGGCATTGATTTTATGGGACCTTTCCCTCTGTCTTTTGGCTTTACTTATATATTGCTTGCTGTTGATTATGTTTCTAAATGGGTGGAAGCCAAAGCCATAAGGACTAAAGATGAAAAGGTTATTGCAGATTTTGTTAAGGCTAAAATTCTTTCTAGGTTCGGGATACCGAAAGCCATTGTTAGTGATGGAGGAACCCACTTCTGCAACAGGGTGATGGAAGCAATGTTCAAAAAATATCAAATCAAGCACAAAGTTTCTACTACTTACCATTCCCAAACCAATGGGCAAGTTGAAGTCTCAAATCGAGAAATCAAGTTTATCCTGAAGAAAACTGTGCAGCCCAATAGGAAGGATTGGAGTGTAAGATTGGAAGATGCATTATGGGCCTACAGGATGGCTTACAAAACATCAATTGGGATGTCACCGTATAGGATAGTGTTTGGGAAGCCCTGTCATCTTCTGGTGGAATTACAACATAAGGAATATTGGGCTATCAGAAGGTGCAACATGAACTTGGATGATGCGAGAGTGCACAGGAAGTTGCAGCTTCAAGAGTTGGAAGGGATGAGGAATGAGTCATATCAAAATGTAGTGATCTATATGGAGAGGATGAAAGCTTTTCATGATAAGATAATTTCGAGGAAGAGCTTCTCGGTGGGTCAGAAAGTGTTACTATATCATTCCAAACTCAAACTCTTTCCAGGTAAGTTGCGTTCCCGTTAGGTTGGTCCGTTTGTTATCACTCATGTCTTTCCTTTTAGTGCAGTGGAGATACAGAGCCTCAAAACTGTTAAGATATTCAGAGTGAATGGTCATTGCTTGAAGTCGTATTATGAGGGCTTTCAAACAGAGGATTTGGAGGTGTTGATGCTGGAGGATGTAAATGGTATCACTTGATGCGTGCAACTGAAGGTTGAGCCAACGACGTTAAACAAAGGTGCTGCTTAGGAGGCAACCCAATGGGAGTTAATTTCTATCTTTTACATTTTTGTATTTGCTATTTTTGTTAACTGCTCCATTGTGTAATTACAAGGTAAGGAATATAAACTTATGCTACTCTAGAACAACATTAGAAGAAATAACCACTTACAAGCTCATTCCAAACTCCATCTTCTTATAAAAGAGGCAGTCATCCTTTTTATGATATGGACTTGCAGTATTTCCCTAATCCAATAACAAACCTTATAAGCAAGTTGATAACTATCCCTTCTTAAAGTTTTGAATAATCTATTATTTCTTTCCCTACAAATGGAGTACACAGAACAAGTTATACAAAGAATTATATCTAAGTGTTCTCCCTTCTCTTACTGTGAATCTTATCAGCTCATTAGAGTACATCTTGCCTCTCCTGGTAAGGGCAATACAACTCCATCATGAGCTACATCCTACTTTAAATAACTTTGGTATAAACACATTGAAAAAATAGAGGACTAATAGATTCGTAGCTATGATTGCATATTATACAAAGCTGATCGTTAACACCATAAATCCTATCTTTAGTCTGTAGTATATGTCTTGTAGCTAAGCAAATGACAAAAGATGCTTTAGGCATCTAAGTCCCTTTCCACATAATATTAAACCATTCAAATCTAGGTTGTTATTGCCTGATAGTAGTAAAACAAGATTGATTAGTGAATTCCCTACCTCCATTTGGCAACTAATGTAGGCTATCACATCTTGAAGAATTGGGAGAGTAGTGAAGGAGGTAGGATAAATCCTCTCACTACCCCTGAAGCCTATGTCCCAACTATCCTACTAAACTACATCCTTAACTCGGGCTTGGATAGGAATTCTAGAATTCTGAGTTGAGATGACCTCCCTCAAAATTAGAGGGCTTTAAGTAGCCCAATTGTTAAACCAAAACTAGGAAGTTTGCCTATCTCCTATCTGGACTTTTATGAGGGGGTAAACGATCTGTTCTTCCTCAACACTTGAATAAAATACCAAGAGAACTTTCTCTTTTACTCAATCTACCAAAAACTAGAGGACTTGAGGTATACTTTATCCTCTTAGACCATAAAGACTCTTTATCAATAAACAATCTCTAAATTCTTTTATCCGTAAGCATAGCTTGACTCAACCACATAGAAATGAGTCCCAAACCACCTTCCTACTTACTCCAACATAGTTGATCCTATTTTATTTTAGCACCTTTGGAGTTAATAACACTCCCAATCCATAACAAATTATTAATACATTTTTCTAGCTCCTTGTTGATCTTTTTGGGAAGGAATAAGTATGAACTCCAATGTTTATGAATACTCCTCAAAACTGAAGAGATAAGAAGTCTCCTTGCTTAAGAAAAAGACTTGTTCTGCCAAACATTGATTATATTTTATACCTTTTCAAAAGTGGAAGACAATCTTGGTGCCATAGCTTATTGATGGATGAGAGGTCTTTTTGTATGTGTTGTTTTTTGCATACAGTGAATATGACTGTGAAGGATGGTTAGAAATTATCAAAGAAAGGATAGAAACAATCTAGGATAATATAATGTAGTGAAGTGTAACATGTAAATTCGTTGAGAATTTTAAAGAAATTGCAAGATAATAGTGCATTCCCTACATAAGAAGTTATGCTTACATTATCCAAAAAGATGTAATTTGAAATTCAAAATGCTTGAGTTTACAAGTAAGTAAGCTAACATGTTTATTAGGTTAAAACAATAGTATTCTCAGTGCAATTTGTTGTTGATAGATGAGAAATGGGAGCTGGAAAATGAAATTTGTAAGAAGTTAAAGATGTTTAACATTGGCATGGAGTTGTTCTTTGATAGAAAATATCCAACTTCTTATATTTATTTTGATAATAAGTGTGAGATAAAGTTAACATTATTTGAATGAGTCATTTATGCTAATAAAGTATTTCAAATAATGGTAGATAATATGATGAGAAAATTTAATATTATTGGAATGGGATTAGTTATAACATGAAATGACAACCATTTTGGATATAAGGTACATCTTGGGATTAGTTAATATTATTGGAATGGGATTAGTTATTATTGGAATGGGATTAGTCATGCAATATTTTTTAGACAATACTTATATCAGCACTTTTTCATTCAAACATCAGCAAGAAATATAACAAGCTCATGTTTAGTATTGTAATTTAAATATGTTTTTCGAAATGCTCGTGTTTGAAATTATATTCAACAATGTAAATTTAAATTTTTATCTAGATACCAACATGAACTATAACACACTGAGAGCATCTTTATTTTTATCAATCGACCTTTTCAGACCTATGTCAAAAGTTTGAACGTGCTCAATCTCGATAAGCCATCTAGTAGCTATAGCTCTTATAGCTTAAGAGTGATTGTAATAACATTGATAAGAGAAACAAAATGATCTTGGGAACAAAAGGAAAATATTGAGTCAGGTTATTGAGTTTTTATTTTATTAATAAAGTGAATCTCATATTGCTTATGTGTACGATTGTCGTCTCAACAAAATTTAACAAAGAAAGATAAGATAAAATTTATTATAAAATGCAGGGACTCTCTTATATTAAATTATTTAAGATTTTAATAAAATTTATGAAATTTAATGAAAAATTAGTATCTTTTATTAATTAAAAAATTCGTAATTTTTATATATATACTCAAGCTGTATAGTTAATTTAAGGCGGATAAGTACTCTGATTGAAGTTAGAGAATGAGAACGAGACAACAGAAGAAACTAACATATTTTGAAAACTGGCCGTATGACATTGCCACAAAATTCTTGCTCAAAATCTCACCATAAATTGTGATCCCTACCCATGTGAAAGAATTAAAACGAAAGCGATGGAAGCCATCTTACATGTGCATTCACATGATATCTCTCTCACAGACACCAAACAACCAACAAGATGAACAGTGAGAAATATCTAAAGCTATATACTCTTTATCACCATCATCTCTCATGCACTCCTTTCTGTCGTCATGGACAGACAAAGACAGCGTAAGAGACCTTTCTGGTGTTGAACTGCATACACCCGTGACTTGCTTTTGTTTTTTTTTTCTATTTCTTAAACCTCAGAGAGATCTATCAAGCCGCACATCCGGACCATTTAGGTTAGGCATTCGGTCGGATCACGTTAGTTCCTCCCGTGACTTGTTATATATGTCAGTGGCTAGCTATCTGATTCTTGTTTGTATTCTCAATGGATGCTAACAGGTTCAGTAATCTATATGGTTTATTGTTGACCGGAAAAGGTAATTATTCTGTATGCTTGAACCTTATTTAAAGTTATATATGCTCAATTCTGTAACAATTACAATAGATTATGGTTTCAAGCACCGCATAATACCATAAAGAGCATTAACTGATGTGGAACGCAGCACACAACTAAATTCATTGTTTAGTTATATAAATATATAGTTTCTGTTTTTCTAGAGCCACTTAACTTTATTACAAAATGTTCTCTCAATGTTGAGTTTAAATTTCAGCATTTGAAACTTTTTTTATCAAATCTTAAAAATATAATCGAGGGTTAAACTTTTGTTTTTTGTGTCGTCAATTGGTATTAGAGTGGTTAAACTAGCTAAGAAACAATAATTCTCAATAAAGATCAAGAAATGATGTTTCACAATCTTTCATATAAAAATAATGGTGATATTGAGAATTCCGGAGTAACTAATGAATCTCATGATTCAATGTATCGAATGCCGCTTTACTTTGCTTTAGCATAGGTACAAAAAGAAATTCGAATGAAAAGCCCTGTAAGGTTTAGCTCATGAACAGCAAATGGCAGACCAATTCTTGCATATAAACATATAGATAATTGCTATACATAAAAAGATTCAGATAAAGAAAATGGATATTTTCGAAAAATATATATAAGAAATGTTGGATATTGAAGGAATCATACAGGTGATAGAGATGTCAACAAATTTTGGTCAAAAGAAAATTAATAAAATTCTTAAATTATTAAAAATCATAATTTTTTTAAAAATAAGAGAATAAGAAACAAAATCAAGATAGCAATGTAGCAGAAATCTTAAAGAAAAAGTACTATTAAAAACCTTACAGGATGCAATCATACCATCATTAATGATCCCATCAAAACTCCAAGATTAAATATGTTTGAGTGAGTGTAACACGATGATGGGTGACCTTTTGATAAGTTCTCATGTTACACTCTTTACCTTCATTTGAAGTGTTATTGTTTCATTCTTGGGAGAGAAGCTCTAGTACCTAATAGTACACGGTTTCCTAACTCATCTTCTTCCCAAACCATTCCAGTTTTCTTCATTGAAGCTTTAAAGACCCTTATTTCTTTGTCCAACTAATTGAATACATTGATCTTTCACCATTTTTAACTTCTCAGCATAAGATTATAACTACCATTTAAACACAACATGCTCCAACAACTATGCACTAGATAACGTGCCATCAACTAAGCATAACCTTCTTCTCTTCCTCGTAAGCTCCTTCACCATAAAGAATTTGCAATAATCAAACAAGCCTCCTTTTCTAAATACCAAATCTATGTAAACATACTTTACCTTAGTAGGGGTTATTAACCACTAAACTTTAATTATTGTATAATGTTAGACCTAATACTACTTATGGTTGCATACTTTTCTTCTTTACTAAAGTCTCTAGATAGTGTAAGAATTGAAGAACCCACTAACCCCTCCTTTGAAGCTACTAATACTAGTTATCCACCTGCCAAAGATTTCTCAGGAACATGCCATAGAAAGCCAATAGGCAATAACCAATCCAAGAGAACCTAGAAACATGTGTTGGATAATTCATGCCCCTCATTTCAACTTCACTTCTACCGATCAAAATTGAATGATGGTAAGATCATAGTAGCCCGAGATGTAGACACTCTTAGGGAGGGTATAAGGAAATGGGAGGTAAATCTTCTTGGATTCTTTATGGATAAAAGGCCATCCTTTCAATCTATAAGCACTTAGGCTATGAAACAATTAAAAAGTTGTGGTATATATTAAACAATCACAACATTTTTTGTTTAGATTTAGTTCTAATTCATTAGCTAATAAAATCCTGGAAGCTAGTCTATGATTCTTCCACTCTTAACCTCTCCTTCTACAAACATGGACACTTGGATTGAAACTGGAAGACATTAGGTAAAAGATAATTCACAATTGGGCTAATATCCAAGACATACCATTGGAATATTGGACCCTCAGAGGCTTAAGTCATCTGGGTAGCTACACTTGTAGACCTCTGTGCCTATATGAACATACAACTACCTTAAAAAGGTTTAACAATGTCATGATTCACATCATAGTTGATGTTGTAATAAGCTATCTATTGTTATTCTTATCTCGATAATGGATGAGGTAGGTTGCTTTTTTAAAGACCATGTTTTTGTCACCAATAATTGAAAATCTAAAACCCCTAAACCTAAGCATAAAGAAGACTAGGAATAAAGGAAACAAAAGGAATACACCTAAATGAACTTGGAAACAAGGTTGTTCTAGTCAAAGGGAAGTTTAAGAAAAGGGGGATATTGTAATTACTAAAAATGTTTTTAAGATAAACATTGGAAATAATGGAATTGTCACTGTAGAGCTAGCTCCAACATAGTAAACTCTAGCTCACTCTGTGAATTCCATTGCTCAGAACAACAACCAAACGTAAATGGAAGGAGAAATACCTACTATGACTCCACTAATAAGAACAATAATCAAACACAAATGGAAGGGGACATATAATGATGGCGGGCCATCAACTAAGGCCCTTGAAGATTTAGCAAGCATGGGATTTAGTGAAACTCAAGTGGATTAGTCGGCTGAAGAAGATACATTTGAAGACTACCTTGATTTGGGTTTTATCATGCAAGTTCATGTCCATGTCAAGCCATTTGGTTTTGTAAAAGCTTTGCTCACACTTGAAGAAGATGCAACCAATGAATCAGTCCAAGAAGCCTCATCAAACATACTCATCCAGCCTATGGAGAAGCTCAAAACTGAGCTTGGGTGTTGTCTCATTGGATAAAAGCCTAGAACTTCAGTTAAACAGTTTTCAGCCTATATTTTCTACTTTCCGTTTTATTTTCATTTAAAGTTGCCATGTTTTTTGTTTTCCTGTTTAAAGAACATTTAAGGAATGCTTAATTATGTTTTTGGTCTGTTTTGGAATGCCAAGGATTTGTGAGTTGCCCATTTAATGTGGCTTCCCAAATTCTTCCCAACCTTCCATATATAGGTTCGTTTGTGCTTGTTAAAGAGGGGTGCAGATTTATTACCAAAAAGAATGACTTTCCAGCTCTATTTTGCTGTGAGTTTTGAGGGTTGTTAGTATTCCTAAACTATCACCACGTGGGTTTGTGAGTTTCTCCAAAAACTTTCATTTTCTCTCAACCATTTCCAAGCAGCAGCCGAATCTGACTTTCTGCCACTGTTTTGATCATAACTCAACAACCACTTATCCAATCAGTTCATATCTTATATCACTGGAAAGCTTACAGAAAAGCCTACCAACTTCGTCAAGGACCTACTTGCCAATTCTGTTTAGTTTTTCCCAGAAATTGATCCCAAAATCCACGCATTTTCCAAACCTGTTCAAAGTGCCATGACCTTGCCCTTCTTTTTTTCCCAGCCTAAACAAAATCATTCCTAAATTTGTTAATCTCGCCATCATATAACTTCCCCTTTATAGTGGAATAATAAGGTTAATAAGGAACCACAAGAAAAAACATCTATATATAAAAAGAATCAGAAAAGATGGAACTCATTTTCAAAGAGTTACTATATGAAGTACAAAGAATAAGAAAAAAATTTGATACAACCTCTCCCCTCCCCCCTGATGTCTATCTTATACTAGCATACAAGAGGGCTCGATAGCCCAAGTAATAAATGGTTGCATACTACATAAGGGAAACTAAAACTATTTTTCTAGGCCTCTTACAAAGTAGAATAAAGGATTATAATTCCAAGAAACCATGTTTCTTTTTTTAAGGAAGGATTGGATTCCATCACTAACTTAATATGCCACTATAATGGTAGGATTGTGGTTGCATATGACTCTAGGGAGATGAAGATTAAGCCTATTCTAGTTGACTAACAATTGATACATGTCAAATTAAAGATAAAGAACCATTAAGTGAGCTACCAAGTCACAATTGTATATGCTTTTAACCATAAATTCCACAGAAACTCCCTTTGAATCACTCTAAGTAGATTAAGAGATAATATTAGAACCCCATATATGGTAATTAAGGACTTCAACTATATTCTAACCTCCTATTAAATGGAAAGGGAAATATAGTCTTGAAAAATCCCATAGATAAGCTGAGGAAATGTGTGGATTAGTTTCAAATTTCAGACTTTATGAGTGAGGAAATAAAGTTTACATAAATAGGAAGTGAAGTGGCTAATCCCTAAAAAACTAGATAAGGCTATGGTCAATGAGCCCTAGATGCAAGATTTTTCATATTGCAAAGCAATATATAGTAATCATAGTTTACTTGATCATACATTAATCATGGTTTAGAACATCCTTAATCAACTGAAAAGAAGACGCCCTTCAGATTTAAGAATAACTTAATAGAAATTGAGGGATTAGATTATGTTATCAATAAAGGGCTGAAAGCCAACAATTTTGGCACCAAAATGTTATCTTGTATAAGAAAGCAATATATAATAATGACATTCTATTTGATCATATACCAATCATGGTTTAGAACATCCTTAATCAAGTAAAAAGAAGATGCCCTTCAGATTTAACAATTACTTTCTACACTGAAGGAGTGTAACATGATGTATGTCTCCTTAATTCCTAAGGCGAGTTCTCCTAATACTATCAAAGATTATCACCTTATCTCCTGTTGTAATGTTATATACAAGATCATTGCAATTAAGCTAAACAATAAGCTAAAGTTAGTGGTTGAGCATATGGTTGATGATATATATATATAATGCATTTATTAAGGGTAGATCAATAGGAGATAATGTACTATTAGTGAAGGAATTCCTCTGAAGGTATAATAGCAAGAAAATAAGTATGAACTATATACTCAAATTATATTTCCAAAAATTTTTGATACACTGGATTGGAGCATTTTACTAAATGCTTTAAAGGCCTTTAGAATCCCAATTGTTTTCATTAAATGGACTGTCGGTGCATTACCACTGCATCTTATTGTATTCTGATTAATGGTGGGCCAAGAAGAATAATCAAAGGAGCTATGGGACACTCTACCCCCTACTTATTCACCCTAGCAATAAAGGTTCTTATCTGGTTGATCAACATCTCCATAAGGATGGGAAAATTTAGATACCATATTAAATGCAAGGCTAAAAAAGTTGACCGTCTAACACTTGTGGATGACCTGCTACAATTTTCAAGAGCTAATAAGAACTCAACTTTTTTGCTAATGAAGACACTTAAAACAGGAAGATGTCAGGTGATAGCGTGTCGTAACATTACATAAAATAAATTAGACCTACTACTATAAAAGTGGTGAGTCTAGGTCAATCCCACAGAGAGTATATGTAAAGTTTATAAAATGAAAATAATTGATGTTTAGGTTTTAGGGGTTTTTTGTTTAATAAAAAATAGAACTAAACTAAACTAATGAAAAAAATTAAAGAAAACATGCGAAAAATGATGAAAGTGGTTAATTCGTTAGGAGTCCAGTTCTTTGGTTCAATCTCGGAAAACAACCTAATTAAACATATTTCATTGATTTGTTGTTCTTTTACCTCTCCTTGAACTATTGGTCATAGATTAACAATAAGCTCTATTAATCACAGTTTTTTCTTAGATCATAATTAATTAAGAAGAGCTTGTTAATTAACCTTAGCTATTGGATTACCTAGGAGACGCTCGCTAAGTTTAATCGGATAGCCACCTTATGAGTGAGAAAAACAGACCAATCTAAGACATAATCACTCAAGCTCGGATTATTTAACCTAGGTTATATTATCTTTAATGATTATGAACCATTAGTGGCTACAAATGAATCTAAAAAACAATGATTACATATTATATTCGATTCTAGCAATGGGTTCTTACATAAAAATAATCAAATAGAGCATTCAATCATTCTTACACAAGACCCAAACATTAAACTTGGAATAACATAATCAATCCATAAGAGAAAGAACAACAAACAAGGAAAGATATGCTTAACTAGGTCATCGGTGTCGATTGCACCTCTGAATTGGTGTTAAGACGTCTTCCCATCCATTGGTCTCTCATGGTTGAGAGCTTTTCGTCCTCTTCATGCTCTCTAGAGACTCCCGAAGCTCTCCTAAATGAAAACACTCAAAACATTTTATACCCCCACGGTCGTCACAAAAATGATGTTTTTATATTAAAAAGTAGGGTTTAGGTGAGCTGTATGATGCACGCACGGATAGAGATTAATCTTGATATAATTCGATAGCCTTCAAAACAAACTAAATACACAAGGTTTTTGATACTTTTCTAGACCTTAAGGATCGTGATTGTCCAAGCAACCTAGACCAAGCAATAAACCAAGAAAAGTTGAACCAAAACAATATGCCATAATTAAGATTAATTGATAAGTAGAGTTAGGGTTTGTGGAACAACAAGAACATGAAAAAAACTCCTCACAAAGCTCTCAAATTATCAAAGTGTAACCCTAAAACTAATGTCAAGGCAACTACAAAATGTCTCAAAATTGGGCCAACATCACAAGCCTAAATAGGTAAAATAATACTGTCTAAATCTTCTTAAAAACTGTAGGAAAATAACCCAAAGCAAAAGAGGCCAGGTGGTACACCTGGTCTGGCGCATCTCGCATCTGGCCTACTAGGCATTGGAGTACACGCCTGGGTCTGCTGGTCGCTGGTGTATGCGCCTAGCGTGCGCATCTGTCAAGGGCTGTTCGGGCCAAGAACTTGGCTCAAACTGTCAAACTGAAGCTACGAGCGAGAATCTTGATTCTTTCGGAGTCCATCATCAACCACGCGAGCCATGAATGAATTTAACATGGCCTTGAATCTTTTAAGCCCAGTCCAACTTGCAGGGCTAGAAGGCAACATCAAGTCTCGATTAGTGCTACATTGATCTCGGTGTCTATCAATATATTCATCATGTGCAGCCTTGCTCACATCATCCTCTCCTTCGTCGGAAAGATTCGTCCTCGAATCTGCATCCATATCAAACGGAGACAAGTCAGCAACAATAAAAGTAGCGGACACGTTGTACTCACAAGGCAAGTCAATTTTATAGTTGTTATTGTTGATCCTTTCTAAGACTTGAAAAGGACCATCTCCTCACGGATCAAGCTTGGACCAACTATAGTTAGGAAACCTCTCCTTGCGAAGATAAAGCCAAACCCAATCATCCGGTTCGAAGATCACCTCCTTGCATCCTCTGTTGGCTTGGCGTACATAAACCTCATTCTTGCGCTCCATATGTTGCTTGCCTTCTCGTGCAACTCTTGAACCATCTCGGCTTTCCTCTCTCCATCTAGGCTAGTTAACTCAGGCTAAGGTAAAGGCACCATATCTAATACAGTTAAAGGGTTAAAGCCATAAACAATTTCAAAAGGAGAATAACTGGTAGTTGAATGCATACTACAATTATAAGCGAACTCAATAAATGACAATCAATCAGACCACATTTTCAATTTTTCCTATCACAACACGCAACAAACTCCCTATCGTTTTATTCATAACTTTCGTTTGCCCATCAGTCTGTGGGCGACAAGTAGTAGAAAACAACAATTTTGTTCCCAATTTTTCCCACAAAACATGCCAAAAATGACCCAAAAACTTGGTGCCCCTATCCGAAACTATTGATCTAGGAATACCATGCAATCTTACAACATCTTTAAAGAACAAATCAACAACATGCACGGCATCATCAATTTTTGTGCAAGCAATAAAGTAAGCCATCTTACTAAATCTGTCCATAACAACAAAAATGATATCTACACCCCTTTTTGTCTTAGGCAACCCTACAACAAAATCCATAGAAATGTCCATCTAAGGGTGACTAGGTACGGGTAAGGGCGTGTATAAGCCGTGAGGTTTGGTGGTCGATTTAGCTTGCTTACAATCAATGCAACGGGTATAGATGCATTACACATCCTTTCGCATTCCCGGCCAGTAAAAATGTGTAGGAAAATCCCAGGACGTACATCACATGTACAGCAGCGGAAACAAAAAATTTTATTCTCGGGACTTTCCCGATCCCCAGGATCCAGGTACCGGTATGAAAACATCAACCTAACAGCCAATAGAGACTGTCTCTAAAGGTGATCCACGCAGAGATCAGAAAACCTAACCGGGTTAAACC
>JANKOE010000005.1:52141063-52153529 GCA_026284465.1 Erythroxylum citrifolium | reverse complement strand
GAAATAATTTCTTAACTAATTCTGGATATTTTATTATTATCAAAACATAAGGGAATTTAATTTGTCAACCACCATTGGTCCAACACTTCTCCGTCTGACCTCCAAATGACTTGATTTTTAAAGCAATAGTTTCCTAACACTTTCCTATATCTCTCCATGAGAATTTATAATTTTTGGTATTGATTTGAAAAAGATTGATTAAATCAAAGTAAGGGTATGAGTTGAAGAAATAAGTTTGCTCACGTCTTATGACTCCGAATGTTAGGCTCTAGAAGTGGGGTCTAACACTGAAATTTGAGAATAAGTTTCAACATTACCCAAGCATGACATGTTCTCAGCTCAGGAATTTTCAATTTTTGTCTGAGCTAATTTCTCAAGTTAAACTAGAGAGTTATTATCTACTACATTCTTAGTTATCCCAAACTCATTTAATACAGTTTCCAACTTATTACTAGCTAACTTACATGACTCCATAGTCTAGGAATTAATTTCAGCATTTCTCAAGCAAACCAATTCCTCAGTTGCATTCTAAGACTAAGTACTTGGAATGCAACTTTTCGAGCCATTAAGTAGATACCGATGTGGAGGTAAAGATTGGATCAAAAGTTATACCAAGAAAGGAGTACTTTAAGTACCTATAGTTTATCATTAAAAGCAATGAAGAGATCGATAAAGATATAGCCCATCGTTCAGAGTGGCTCAAATAGAGAAGTACATTGGGAGTTTTATGTGACAGGAAGATACCACTCAAGCTCAAAGTTAAATTTTATCACTTCGTTATTAGGCTAACCATGTTATATGGGGCGGAGTATTGGTCATCAAATAAATACACAATAATAAGCTTTTGGTGATGGAGATGAGGATGATTCGATGGATGTGTAACCTTATCAGAAGAGATAGGGTCAAGAATCTAATAGTAAGAGACAAATTAAAGGTGGTTGATATTAATAGCAAGTTGAGAGAGACAAGGCTTAGGTGGTTTAGACACGTTGCGAGAAAATAATGCTTAGAGACTGTAAGAGAAAAAAAAAGGAAGGCCTAGAAAGAATTGAGGAGAAGTGAACAAGAATGATATAACGAGGTTGGATCTTACCGAGGATTTAGCCCATAATAGGAAATTTTGGTATATTAGAATACGAGTGAAGGATCTCTCTTAAAGAGGGCACTCATATTCTTGTAGGTTATATTAAACTCTATTTGTTGCATTTACTTCATAGCACTTACCTCCTAGTTAGTCTCCTACGTAGCATAATTAATTTAAGGACAAGCCTAGTTGAAGTTATTCGTGTATGGGTTTTTACTGGTATGTTTTTGGTATGCTTTTTTTGTTATCTTACCATTTATTATCAATCATTGACATGTTTTGTACGAACTTTATTTTGTATTGCCTTACCTTTTTTGTATTTTGTGTTGTTTCTCTTTATTCTTTATTTTTTATTTTTTCATTTTTCATTTTTCATTCATTTTTATTTTTTATTTTTTGACACTTTTGTATTTAATTATTTTTTACTATTTTTATCACCTTTTATGTTTATTTGATTTAATTATTTAATTATTTTATTTTTTGTACATCTATTTATAATTTTGTAGTATCGTCATGATGCAATGCATGTGAGTCTATTAGAAACAACATCTCTATTAAGTAGGGATAAGATTGCGTACTATTGGACTTCCCCAAATCCTCCACCTTAGTGAGACTTTAACTGAGTGTTGATGATGATGATGATTTAATTATAAAATTATTTTTTATATATAATGTTTAATTTGAAACTCATTTAAACTATTATTCAACTTATAAACTTACAAAATTAAATTTAAATAACCAAATTTAATTTTGTAATTCACTTAGAAACTTAATTCTAAGTATCATTAAATTAAAAAACTTATTTTCTAATTTAAGTAACCATATTATTTCGTATTTATATATAAACTATATTTAGTTATAAATTCAAACTCATAGTCCAAAATTTGGGCCGTATCTTTTGTTCGTTTTGTTTTCCGCAATAGCCCAAAACCTATAAAAAAAAAGCAATTGGGTTCTTAAATGTGTTTAAATGAAGTCCAAATACTAGCCCATGTGTTTGTTCTTTACACATTACAATAGACCTTAAGTTCAACCCATCAGCCATAAGCAGGAGGTATGACACAACACAAGAACGCGTTTCTGCAATCAATGACTGTCCAGCATGTTTTAACTTGTCACCCAATGTCAATATTGCTCCATTGGATTTTTACGCCTTGGTTTGTTCTTGACATCATGTAAAATATATAGGATCTGTTGGACTAGTCTAGCCGTCGATCTAGGCATGCGATTTTTCGTAGAAATTAAGGCTTCAAATCTCTTTAATTATGATGGAAACTTTTATAGCCTTGCCTTTTTGTTCAACCTTGAATGATTTTTGATATTTGGATGGGTATCTATCTAGTGTCACCACCAACCATAGCATTGAGCGGCAGGCATTGACCAGACCTAGTAGAAATTCAGAAGGGCTAGCTGAATAAATTAAGCAATTCCCTCAAAGAAATCTCTTTTTAGGCAATAGCTTAATTTTGTGACCTCGGGATGATCATACACAAAAGTCCTGTGTCAATGCTTTCTTGTTTTTCATTATGTTTTGTACTCTTAAACCATTTTAATTACTTTTAACTGCTCCAGTTGTCGTTTTGCCGAAATGAATACAAATTCGGAGCCTAAAGAGAATCCATTCAAAATCTACAATTTCAACTCAACTTGTGCTAATAATATAGATTGGACTTTCAGCTCCGTGGACTATGCTCTTCTGGAGCATTCCAGTGAAGTCAACTGCATGCGTAAGTTCCCAGCAATTAACTTCGACAAAACTATTTTATAAAATTTTGAGCGCAGACAGCTGAGTTGAGACACAGAGCGAGCCTGACATGACATCAAGGAGGCATGGCGGGCAGTGGATCACATTCGTCATGTGGCTTCTGTTTGGAATCACCAAACATTGGTTATTTATTACACTATATATTTATTAAACATTGCTTCTTTATTAGAACTGTAGCCCTCAAGTACATGCATGTAGTGGGATTAAAAAAGAAATGAGTTTTATATATTTGGCAATATTTTGAAAACTAAATTGAAAGTTAAACTGATAAAATAAAAAGGTTTAAAAAGTTCAAACAATATTAGTCACTCATAAAATCGGTTAAAGATGGAATAAAATTATAAAATTTGAAATATAAATGCAAGAGATTATCCTTACTTATAAAAATCTTGAAGTTTAATTAAAAAGAGACTGCCAATTGAAAACTAATTGACTTATTTTAGTTTATAAGAACTTATTAATTTATGATAATCGACCAATTAATTAATAATTAATCGATTTTTAATAATGAAAGTTATTAAAGTAAATCTAATTATAAAGTTAAAAATTAAATCGAAAAATTAATATGTTTACATTTTTTATAATTAAACTAGCTGAACCGATTAGGTTTTTTAATCATTGAAATTTGATTTTTTAAAAAAGAATAATCACAAGGATAAAGACTTTCCTAGAAAATGGGAGCTCTCTTCCCAGGTATGTATGTTATGTTTAACTGAGTAAATGAGACTATCACTATATTACTAAAGGGCAAAGCTTATGACTTGTTAGTTCCTAGCTAATTCTATCCTCGACAGATAAGTATTATGTAACACTCGCATATTAGCAGTAAAACCGTACTGTGCTAAATTCATGGATGTCTATCATTAATGTATAGGTCAATATTGTATGATGCATCAAAACAACTTACTTTTTAAATTATGGAATAGATTGAAAAAATAAATTGAACAAAAGGAAAATGCTCATTAGAAGTATGAATTCCTATGTTAAAAGGTTATTAGTAACCAAAAGAGGAAAAATGTCTCACTAAAAGTAAGAATTCCTACGTTAAAAGTAACCAAAATATTCCCTCATCACTTGATCTTTAATCATTCAAAATTATTATATTAATAAAAGAATGAATCAAGTTTGAACAAAAAAGTCAAGTATTTTATTAAAAACATAATGAAGAGCTTTAGCCTTTAAATAAGAAACAATAAAAAATAAAGTTCATTTAATTACTAAATAGTAGTAATTTATTTCTTGGCAAAATGAGACAAGTATTTTATCAAATGAAAGGAGAGATCCTCCAATACATATGGCCAATTAATCATTCACTATATAACTATGTTGCAATTTAGAGTGAGATTTGATATATGTTTTGAATTTTGATAGAAATAGAATTTCATTTATTTTATGCATCTACAAAAATAGAAGTTTATTGATATTAAGTATATGTGAAAATAGAAGTTCGCTAGTGTTAAATTTTCATAGAAATTAAATTTTACTATATTTAGATTTTGTAAACATATAATCGTAATTTATAAATGTCCTGTTAAGAATTATGTATGTAGTTGTTGTTGTTATATTTCACTTTGTAACTTTTTACTAATAATGATAAAAAATTATCTTCTTGTCCATAAAAATAGGTCAAATATTAGTTGAACCACGTACATTCAGTATTTTTATTTCATTAGTTTTATTATAATGGTTTTCTATTTACACTATAATTAGTATTAGATCAATTAATATCTTGACATTCAGTAGAAGAAAAAATGCTTTACTGTTAAGAAAGAAACAATCTTTTATATGTTTAGCTTTTCTCGACGATAATGATAGGGATAAAGAAGCACCTAGTGTTAGACTCTCAAGTCTAAACTACGAATTATGTAAGTGTTTGTGAGTCTTAGCCAACGATTGGTACTCAATGCAAAATGGGCATTATCAATAAAAGCTCAAAAGTAGGTAAAAGTTGGCATTCAATGATGTACAATGGTGAAAATTTTCGACAAGATGCAGAATTTATATACGAGACTAAAAGATTAAAGGTTCAACTAAGTTCAACTAAGTTTGAGGAAGGCATTTAACTTCAAAAACGAGGGGAAAACGTATGTAAACATACGAGATTTATCATAAAATGATTGAGATTGTTTCTAACTTAGGTTATGAAGCAATGTAGTTGAACCATAGTTGCAATTAGATGGACCACGCACAAAGATGGCTTGAGATGGCTAAATGAAATGGTCATCAAGGAACTTGACTTCAAGATGTGATGATGTGATGACACATGACTAGAACATGAAATTAGTGGTCTAAGAAAGTGGAAGAACTGACTAAAAAAATGGGATCACTTCTTTAAGTATTAGGAAAGTGGTTTAGATGACGTGGCAATAGATAGGTATCTTTCAAAAACTTATCACATATGAACAAGAGGAATTAGGGTCCTAAAGTGGATAAGTCACCACTAACTTGGTGAAGTTAGTGAAAACAGTGGCATATCCCCAGTAACTTGGTAGGTTAGTATAGAAAGGTGGTGGATTTTGCTTACATAGTCCCTAAGTTCTTGTAGGCTTATATATTGTTGGGTCCCGATTCGCATTAAGCATGTTGAAATTATTTTGAGGCATGTTTAAATTCTTTTGAGGTTTTAGTTTGATGATTTTTAATTTGGTGAAATTTGTTTTGTTGAGAAATTATTATTTGTGATGTATTAAAAAAATTATATGAATTGAGGATCCTATGAATTTAGGTTATTGAGATTAAATGGAGGAAGTGGATTAAATAAGGACCATTAGGAAGATTATATATGTTGTTAAGGCTTTAGGCTAATAAATTGGGCTTTTAGCCTTTGAAATATCTTTTATAATGAAAAAGAAAGAAAGTATTTGGGCTTGGCCCATGAAAGTGACATGAAAGTGTAAAGGAAAAATAAAAAGGAATAAGTTGAATTTGAAAGAGAGAATTAGGAGGTTTGTATATGGCTTTAAGGCTTAAGTTAATTAAGTGGGCTTTTAGCCCTTTCCAATGGTCTTTTAAATGGCCTTTTTAAATGAAGAGTAAAAGAAGCATTTGGGCTAGGTCCATTGAAGTGGCATATAGGAAATAAAAGGAGAAAGTATTAAAGCAAAAGGGAAGATGGAAGCTTGGGCTTGGAGTCTTGGGCTTAGTATGGGTTTAAGTAATAAGATAGGTAGTTAAATAAAAGATAAAACTTAGGAATTGGAGGAGAAGGCCCACGAAATTAGGAGGGAAAGGAGGAAATGGGCTTGGTTCCATTGGAGTTATTAAGGAAGCTTAGATTTTTAAGGGAAATTTAAAGGTTTTAAAATTAATTGTCTTAAAGAGAAGACTATCGTGAATGAAGGGGAAGGGAGGCATTATGGGACTATGTCGTTTAGCATAGGTTAGAAAGTTAGAGAAAGGTTTGTTCTTGAGTCTTTCTTCTAGCACCACCGAAACTTCTAGACAAGATGGAGGCTCACGGTTTTCTTCAAGAACAAGAGAGAAGCAGTCGAAAGTTTCAAAGAAGAGAAGAGGCAAGATGGGTTTCGGCTAAGTGAGAAGAAGGTTAGCTTGGGTTTTTCTTTTCCATCCGAAAACTAAAGAAAGAGAGAAAGAGAGAGAGAGGGGGAGAGAGAGAGAGAGAGAGAGAGAGCCGATTGGAGAAGAAGAAGAAGAAGAGTTGGGCTTGTGGATGCCTTGCTTTAGCTAGGTGATTTTAGGAGATTCTAAAGGTTTCCTGAAGAAGAAAGAAGAAGAGGAAGGCTTGATGGAAGCAAAGCAGAATTTCGTGGGTCATTCCTCTAAGGTAGGGATTTCGAATTTCTTTAATTTTCTTGTTAGGGTTTTATTGTTCTTACTTATTAATGGTGATTTGAAGAATGAGTAGAAGAAAAGAAAGAGTTTGGAAGTTAAGTAAAAATCTGATTTCGTTGGGTTGCATTAGGTAAGGAAAATTTTCAAATTTTGTTGGTTTATTGGATGAGTTGTGATGCTAATGGATTAGATAACGTATGGGTAAGGTGAGGTTGAATGAATTACATGTTTTCCCTTTTTCTTTAAAATTCCAGCATTTGATTTTTTTGTTAAATTGTGAATTTTGTTATCTTTAAGATGGGATTTTGCTTTTCTTGTTTCAAAAGTGTAGTTGGAGAATGATGTATGAAGGAAAAAGGGAAAGAGGAAGTTTAATAAAAAAAATCAGATTTGTTGTAGGTTTCATATTCGGATTTTATTGGTTATTTGAGTTGGGTTTTGATGCAAATGATTTAGTTAAGGGATAGGTAAAGTTAGATAGGTTTTAAACCAAGATTTCCATGTTTTTAAAATTTTCCAGCATTTGATCTTTGGTTAATTCATGGCTTGATTTGTTAGAGTTTGGTTTTTCATGCTTTAAAAGGATGGTTGGAAGAATTCTTTGAGAGGGAATAAGAAAAATCTGATTTCGTGGAAGAAAAATCTGATTTGCGTGGGTTTCATAGAAGCATGAAGATTTTCGAATTTTGTTGGCTATTGATCTAGGTTTTGATGCGAATAGTTTAGATAGGGTATAAGTGAAGTTATGTAAGTTTAAATCCAAGTTTTACATTCTTGAAAAAAAATTCCAGCATGTGTCTCTTGTGTTAATTCATGGTTTATGTTAGAGTTTTGCCTTTTTGCTTAATCATGGTGGTTTGAAAAGTGAATATGAAGAAAAGGGAAGGTTAGATTAGTTTCAAATGTAGGTTGATCCATTCCTTGAAAATTTCAGCATGTGTATCTTTTGTGAAATCATGGTTCTTTGTTAGCATTTTGTGCCTTGGTTTGAAGAATTCTTCAAGAAAGAATAAGAAAAGAAAGGAAAAAGGGAAAGAAGAATGGTTGTTAAAAAAATCAGATTATGGTAGGTGTCTTATAAGGTGGGATTTTTGACAAGTTTAACTAGGTTTGAGGAGAGGTTTGATGGTTATAATTTAGGAATGGCATAGGCAAAGTTAAGTAGGTTTAAATGCAAGTTTCGTTATTCTTTAAAATTTCCAGCATTGAGTCCTATGTTAAATTAGGATTTTTATGTTTGATGAAGGTCAAGAAAGAGGAGAGGAAATTAAAGGAAAGGTCATTGGTCCGAGAATAAAGCTTAAGGAATCAAGGTGGGTGACCCTTTAATATTTGAGTTATAAGTTCAGTAATTGTTTCGGAATAAATGTCATTCAATGCTTTCGGATGATTTGTGACTTTTAAATGAATTATCATGTAAGATGATTTGAACTTGGATGAGATGTCTTTTTGTATGTAAATACATATGGAAATGTTTGCACAATTGTTTGGTAAATGAAAAAAAGCTTGGATTGTATGAGTTTGAAAAAAAAATGCCATGTTGGGCAATTATGTGTAAATGATGTGAAAATACATGCTTATGTGGGTTTGTAGTGATCCCCTCCGTTAGCAAGTGCGCACTTGTCTATATAGGCTTCGCCCGCCTGCCCGCTAGTGGCCCAGGAGTTCCGAAATCGGACTCCCCTCTGTTCACGGCTACACATGGTCGCTTGTCGGACATGTGTAGTACGTCCTGTTAGGATCACTCAAACCACTTGTATGTGATTATGTGCTATTATGTTATGATTGTTGACTTTGTAAAACCATTTGATATGTGATTATGTGTTTTTGTATTATCTTTGTTGAAGTCTTTGTTGACTTTGTAAAACTATTTGTTATGTGAATATGTGTTGTTGTGTTATATTCGTTGACTTTGTAAACTTTTTGTGTTATTGGGAAATGATTTCGACAAATGTAGTTTTGAAAATAATTGTTTAAGACAATTTCTGTATGCTTATACTTGACTATTAAATTGTTACCCACGGAGCCGTCGAGCTCACCCCCCATTTCCCCTCCACAGGTTTTGAGAGAGAAACCGAGTCGTGCATCGGGATTAAGGCTTTATTCTGATACTTTTGCTTTGAATGTTATACTTGAGAAAGCAAGGTTTTAGATAGCCTTTTGGGCAAGTAATGTATTTGTGTAATTTGTTCTTTAACACTTTCTTGTAATTGGGCTAAATGCCCTTGAAAGCTATGTATTGACTTATTCTCATGTAACTAGAAGAATATTGAAGTTTGAATGTATCTTGTATATGTATTCCAAAAATGTATTGTTGTAAGCTTGAGAATGACAAAAAAGAAAAGAAAAGAATGAGATGGTATTACTTTATGGATTGGAAATTAGTGGATGCTTAGAAGTAAGGTTACTTTATGGTTTGAGAAATAATTAGAATCCTAGGAGTGTGTTGCTGCCTATTTGAGTTGGTGTTTGGGATGATTGTAGTTGGATGATTGAGTATAAGGATGATTGAAGTAGTTTTATGCAGGTCTTGAAGTTTGGATGGTTTAAAATTGAAAAGTTTTGCTAGAGCAGTTTTAGGGGAGGTGTTGTCCAATTTTTCTTAAAAATGGACAGCAACTTCGCTTAGGTTTTAGACCTCGTAAACGATTGAATTGGATTAAGGGGTTTTCTGGAAGTTCGTAGAGAATGTTAAGAGCTTTAAAATGGTATCAAATGGGTCATTAGATGACTTAGGATGAAAAAGTTATGCACAATTGAAGATTGCTGCCCAATATGCATTATGGATTCTTGAATTACTATTCACTGGGCAATTTGAGCTGAACCTTCGGAAGGGTTTTTCGCCTCTTTAGAGCGGGAATCGGTTTTTCCATCCTTCATGAAGATGTAAAGGGTCTTTTCATCTTTCCATGGAGGTATGATATGTTCCGAGTTAGGAGTAAAAAGTTATGAGGGTCGGAAGTTGGCCAAAGTACTATTCATTTGGTAAAAAAAATTTACTATTCATTTGGTTACTCATTAGGCTGAAACTTTATTTGGACCTTCTAAAGAGCCGAACTAAGTTTTACATTCTTCTCGAAAGCTTTAGTATGTTCGGGTTTGAGTTCAAATATCCGACAAAAATGAAGGCGAGCCAATTGAGTGGCGATATTGTGTACAATTCCGGTTTTGGGCCTTTAGCTTAGAAATTAGATTTCATTTTGGGCCCTACGAAGATTATTTTATTTGAGAAAAATTAAGATGAATCTTGCAAGATTTAGTCGGAAGACTTTAATTGACTTTATAAACATGTATAAGTATAAGGGTCGGGTTCCAGTTTGGTTTTTCGTAAGAGGTTGGACATTCTGGTAATGGGTTCCAACAATAAATGCCTGAAATTATTGTTGGAGAAAAGAATTTTGACATTGTTTCAACAAAATTGGTTCCTAAATTAATGAGTTATGACTTTGAAGTTACGTACCGAAGTGGTAAGGAGAATGTTGTAGCTGACACTCTCTATAGAGTCATGAGTCCTGAATTGCTAACAATGTCGTTGTCATACAAACTACCTTAATGGAAGAAATCTAAAAGGGATAGAGGAATGTCGTGGCCATCAGAGATTTAATTAGGAAGCTAGAAAATCAAGAAGTTCAGATAAGAAATTATGAGTGAAAAAATAACCTATTAAGATGGAAAGGAAGATTGGTCATTAGGTGTGATAAGGAGCTCAGGAGGAAACTTATATCATTTTCTCATAACAGCCTATAAGGAGGTCATGCCGATTAACTGCAATGATCAAAAGAATTCAGAATTTGTTCCACTAGAAGTAGATAGCCAAAGATTTCAGGAACTACGTAACTAGTTGTATTATGTGCAAGTAAAGTAAGTATGAGCACGCAACATATCTCAGGCGATTGGTAGGAGATCAACACAGACTTTGTTGAAGGCCTGCCTTCTTCGAAAAGGAAGACTTGCATTTATGTAGTCATTGAAAAGTTAAGTAAGCACTCTCATTTCATAGCCTTAAACCATCCTTATATTGCTCAGGATATCATACATTCATAGACTATGTTGTTAAGCTTCACAGAATGCTGGAAGTTATAGTAAGTGAACACGAATCCCTATTCCTAAGTACTTTTTGTGTTGGATTTTAAAACCAGAATTTAACCAAAAAATAGAATAGAAAAGAGATAGTGTAAGGCAATTTATTGATGAGTTATGCTTTACATTGACGTTGAAAGCCTATGAAATAACAAACTGGGCTAATATCTAGATAATGATTAAGCAAACAAATCAAAATTTTAAAAGTTTAAATCCTAACAGATAATAACTTTATCTTAATAGATAAAATTTTATCTTTTAACAAATAACATATCTTATCTTTACTACTTTTCAAATTTTATCTTTAAACAAAAATTTCATTTTAACAACTTTGAATCGTTCTCCAACATTCCCTCTTGATTCAAAGTTGTAAGACTTTTTGAATTTGATGATGTACTTCTCATCACCCTTCAATAGTTGAGTACATCTTTCCACAGTTCTTTCCTTTGGAGCACTTCTCTCCAATCTTATCATTAGAGCACTTCTCTCTATTTCTCAATATAAGCACTTCTCTCTCTAATGCGTCTTAGTGAACTTCTTACTAATTAAAAGAGGTTGTCTTCTTCAATCACTTGCATTATATTTGCTTTTTCTTTATTGTTAAACTTGCAATCCTTTTTCATAAAGCATCGAGACTTCCCTTTATGCTAGCAATCTTTCTCTTCATGACCAAACTTCTCATAATGGCCATATTGAGGAGTATTTCCTTTCTTTTTTTGATGATGGAACTTTTGCTAGTTAGGCTCCCTCCACCATCTTTTCACTTTCTTAGTCTCTCATTGCCCTTCTTTGCTCTTGAGCTTGTAAAGCATTAATCACTCATACGTCCCTCAAGATCTTTGAGAACTTTGATACCATGTTGTATTTTAAAACCATAATTTAACCAAAAAAATGGAATAGAAAAGAGATAATGTAAGAAGCAATTTATTGATGAGTTGCGCTTTACATTGACGTTGAAGGCCTATGAAATAACAAACTTAGCTAATATCTAGATAAAGATTAAGCAAACAAATCAAAATTTTAAAAGTTTAAATCCTAACAGATAATAAATTTATCTTAATAGATAAAATTTTATCTTCTAACAAATAACATATCTTATCTTTACTACTTTCCAAATTTTATCTTTAAGCAAAGATTTTATTTTAACAACTTTGAATCATTCTCCAACATTTTGGCAAGAGACTTTGAGATTATAAGGCGTTTGTTTGAGGTTCTCTATTTTTTACCATCCTCAAACTGATGAATAAACGAAAGTCGTTAATAAGATCTTGGAAACTTATTGAAGATGCTTCTGTAGTGATGCCCTGTATAAGTGGGCATATTAGTTGTCAACGGTATAATGGTGTTACAACACCACCCATTATGGAGCCATCAACACAACTCCTTTTGAAACTCTCTATAGCTACCCTCTACCTCTCTTTATACCGTATTTAGATGGGGATTCTCATAACAATTTTATCAACCAAGAATTAAAAGACCGAGAGGCAACGCTCCATATAGCCAAGTTTCACTTAAACAGAGCGCAACAGAGGATGAAGCAATATGATGATAAATGAAGGTTGGAATGAGAATATAAAGTGGGACCCTAAATCTACATCAAGCTTAAACCCTATTGACAACTGATTGAGCCAAGTTTATACTACAAAATTGGCCTTGTTTTATTAACTATTTATGCACTTGTTGGCTCCTAATTAATGATCTTTGTGCTTAATTTGGTTCCTCATATCGTGATTTCATAATTTGCA
>JANKOE010000005.1:52066553-52078159 GCA_026284465.1 Erythroxylum citrifolium | reverse complement strand
TGTAAACAGTAAACTAGTAAAGTATACAGTACAGCTGTATAATATATCAATATGGACTATTTTACAATTTTTAAAAAGTTTAGGGACTATTTTATAAATTTAAAAAATATTCCGAAACGGTACCCGATACCGATCGGTACCGGTACAGTTCCATTCTAGAGCCTAATCCGGTACCGAGTCTGGTACGGTATTCAGAACATTGACTAGAGCCTATATGTAACCTATAAAAGAAATATGAAGAACCACAATCTAGGATGCGAGCATACCAAAGTCTATTTTTCTTTCCTAAATGAAATAGTAAGATCTACGAATTGGATCATGATTATATTTTGAATGATGTCTAAGGCCATTAAAATGTATATAAAGCATAAAACCCTAAATTTTAAATTTTTTAGAGAATTTATGCATATTTTTCTCTTTAAAGATTAAAGTTAGTCATTAGGAGGTTCAAAAACCCTCCGGGGCCAATTTCAAAGCAATTTTCACCAAAGAATTAATATCTAATTTTCACCTCAACAGATCAAATTATTTTCAAAATTATCATTTTTATTTAGATTTATATATACCATGACTTCCTTATTTTTTCTATTACTTTTGCTATTCTAAATATGAATCTTAGCTAAATGATTTTCTACGATTAGATAGAAAAATCAAAACTTTCAAAACTTTTATAGATCGAGTCATTAATTTATAAAATGAGATATATTTTTATGACTTGTCATTGATTAATCTTAATGCTTGATTTAATTATTATAGTGATTAAATATGATCTAAATTTACTTGTGGATACATAGAGAGAGCTTTCTTGTGCAAATGAAATCACCTGTTTCATAATTACTGTGCCAATGCTGTTCCATTGCATCTGGTCCATATATTTTTGTGGGTCTCATATAAATATATGGACCAGATGCAATGAAACAACAATTGTGGAACAGGTAATCTGTTCCCTTTCTTGTGAGTGTATCATGACTTAAGTAACAGAGGATGAATGAGGTACTCAAGAGAGATCTATATGATCTTTCTAGTATTAGAGTGAAACCCTTTATGATATTTTACATACTTTATTGCATTCAAAGGAATGTTAGCTCAGTAAAGATATAAATTAACCAACTGAAGAATACATGATTGTAGCTTAAGTGAGTGTAGTTTTATTATCTAGGAGATTAGTAGTCCAAACTAATATATCCATTCTAGGTTAATTGAATCATAAAATTAGAATTAATACTAGGAGAAGTACTTATCCAAATATTGATATATGATTGGATTCTCTTTCGATAATTTGTCTTATTATTAATTATTTTGGCTACCAATTTAAGTTTATTTTATTTTTTATTTCATTAATCAAAATCCAATTACATCATTTTTTCATTACTTTAGTTTAGACTAGTTAGTAGTTTTAATTTTCTAGGTCTACTTTGCTTTCTTGAAAGATTGAGTTCTATTTATCAGTATATTACTTACCAAAAATAAATATAGTTATCTAATTTGTGGATAATATATTAATAAAAAATTATAGATAGAGAAAAATCATCCATATTTTATAATAAAATATGTGATTTGATAGATTATCAACAAGATCCCAATACACATGTCGACAATTTTGTGGAGATTTGTGACAATTTAAGATTAGTGGAACAATTAAAAATGTTATTAGGCTGAGATCATTCCCATTTACGTTGAGGCATTAGGCTAAGAAATTAGTTGAAAGTGTTAAATACTTCATTAATTACACCATCAGAGAGTCTTGTGGAGAAATTTCTTACTAAATATTTTCCATCATCTAAGAAAAAAAAAGTTAAGGAATGACATTTCTTCCTTCTAGTAATTCAAAAATGATATTAAGGAAGTTCCACTCCAAAGCCTTCCCATATAGATACTAGTTTAAACTTTTTATAATGGTTTGGTTGATTTTATAAGATAGATGATAAACACTATATTATTCTTCATGGCCTCTTTATTCGTCATGGCCTCAAACTCAAGGCGGGCAGCATCACACCTATCAATCTTGAGACTCATCTCTTTGATTTTAGCGAAAAACTTGTCCGATTCGTTTGGAGTTGGACTTGACATAGTTGGAGGTCAAAATCACGTCTCCAAGGCTCGCTCTGATATCAAAAATGATGGAGGAATGGCTTGAAAGTGATCGGAATAGGTCTGGTGGTTATTGGAAAAGTTTTGTGCAATTTGGTTTTTATTGAGTAAAATTAAAACGGAGAATTTGAAGGTGTTTCTGGGTTAATTGATTGGGAATTTGGTTTCCAGGAAAGAAGCAAAGTTGTAGAACTTTTTGTGATCTATAATTTAGAATCAAGAATTAGGTCAACAGATAAGGGATGGTCGAGTTAGGTTGGTTTTTCTGAATACATGTCTGGCTGGGCGATTGATTGGTGATGGTTGGGAAAACGGGAAATTTTGAGATGGTTGGAGTTTTAACTCGGTAGAAAGTCCTTATGGAGATTTCTAGTTTAAGAAATGAACAACGCTATGGCTTTGGAATCACCTAAATCGGACAATCACACAAAAAGTTATGAACTTTTTCGTACAACTAGTCAGACAAAATTCTAGCGATCAAATCAATCGGAATAATGAACAAAGTTGAATGTTTTCAGAAAACAAACAAACCCAACGATTGTTCTTCGGAGAAACAATCAAAACCCCGACAATCTCTTACCAAATTGAGTGAAAACCTCACTCTTTTTCATATATATTTTCTGAATAATTCAAAATAGGAAAACAAAGAGCTAAAATATGAAATTTTCTGGCAGCCACGAGAATCGGCTCCTCATATTCCTAATCTGTTGTATCAACTCATTAAATAAAAATAAAAGTTGTAATAAAGTTTCACAAAATAGCTAATTGAAACAAACCAAAATAAAGTCTTCAAACTGGACCAATTAAACTAATCCGGACCATTATTAAACAGGAAATAAAACTATTAATAAACCAGACCAAAGTCAATGAAAATAAATGTCTTAAAAATTCTGCTAAGCTTGGAATTCTACCTCATGCTCATCAGGTCCATAGACACACATTTTGAAGTCTCCAAATGGCTTCAAAAGGACTTGGAATTGTAAGAACAAATTCAGCCTAATTTTTGCTTCGTCCATAACTTCATTCGGCTCACTTGTTCCATTTCTTGTGACTTTTCTTCAAATCCCATAGCTCGGACATCTTGAATAGTAAGCTTTGATGGCCCTTCATCATAAATCATAGGTACTTAAAACACTCCACGTGTTCAGTCTTAATACTACTCAATCGAAAACTCTTCGACTCTAACGTATCCCTCCAAAGTTCAAACTTGACATTAACACTTTCTTCTATCCCATCCACTAAAACAATTTCATTAACAAACAACATATACCAAGATACATCCTCTAGGATATTTTTTGTGAGCTCATCAATCGCTACTGCAAACAAAAAGAGGCTCAAAGAGGAACCTTGGTGTAGCTCAATATCAATAGAAAAATACTCTGTATCTCTTCCAATCATCCTTACTATAGTTTTTATACATATCCTTAATAACTCGTATATAAATCATATGAACTCCCTTAACTTCTAAATACCTCTATATGATTTCTCTAGGTATCCTATCATATGCCTTCTTTAAATTAATAAAAACTATGTGTAGGTTACGCTGTCTTTCCCTGTAATATTTCATTAATCTTTTAATGAGATATAAAGTTTTTTCGTAGGCTTTCTTGATATAAAACTAAACTGGTTTTTTAAGATAAAAAAATCTTTCGTCACTCTCTCCTCAATTACCTTCCACCATAACTTTATGTTAAGATTAAGTAATTTAACATCTCTGTAGTTATTACAACTTTAAATATCCCCAAATTTTTATATAAAGGAATTAACGTATTAAACCTCAATCATCCGATATTTCGACAAATTTAAGAATTACATTAAAAAAATTAGCTAGCCAAATAACCCTATTCACTTGAACTCTTTCATAAGCTTCATCTCCGATTTTTTAATGATCTCAGTGTATAATTTTTTCCGGAAAATAAAAAAAAAGAGAGGAGGGAAAGTCCCTCCTCCGCGTCTTATCCCTCCTCCGCATAATAAGACGGATAAGATGGATTAAAGAATCGTAGAGAACCCGCTACACAAACAAGCCATATGTGGACGTAGGCAACACCCATCTCTCACTCCCTCACTGTTATGCAAGTAAATCAACGCATGGCTGGTAAGCATCAATCAAGAAGACGCATGGACACACATGCGCATGTGACTTAAGGAGTAGCCATCACCTTTTGAATTATTGTGAGCACCAAAATGGCTGCAGAGGCTGGTTTCCTCACTAGAGCTGCCATTATCTATTCAAAGTCACAAGCTTTTAAAGGAAAACACGGTTGTTCACCTCCTAAGCTTCTTCTGCTCTCCAGAACTCGAGCTTCTCATTCCATCGATGACAAAAACGAATTCTTCAAACAACTGGGTACGTTTCTTTTTCCTATATGAATCTTTCTCTCTCCCTGAATTACACATACGAATGTCATGGCCCTTTTCTTAAGTTAGTTGACATTGTGGGTACGCGAAGTTGTAAATGAGTTGAGACCCAGTTGCGAAATTTGAAATGCCAGAAATTTGATGCTCATACGTTAGCATTTTCAGCTTCTTTCAACTCGTTGTCAATTGGATTCTTTTAAGTTGCTAAGATAATCAGTAGTAGCTAGTTGTCAATCTGTTTGATTCTTTTGGAAATTAATCTTCTAAACTGTTGAATGACTTGGTAAATTCTGGATGAGTCAGTTCCAAATCAACTCTTGGACCTTTAACACAAGTAATTACGCATTTTATACGAGTTTGTTTTATTCTTGTTACTGGAACGGCTCGTAAGCCATTCGAGAGAGATTGTTTTGGACTTAAGAACTCATCAATTTGTGTAAAAGTTAATCGAAAATATTGCAAGAGCATAGACAATTTGACTTGGAGCATCTATCTGCAAAACCGATACTTCTGTAGCTTCTAGGATGCCTTGCTCATGATTGCCGTTTACAGCATAACAGTGTTATTTTGGATACATCGGAAAGTATTAAAAAGAAACGAAATTTAGCAACTATTGAACAAAAGCAAACAGAAATATACCATATAGGGAATAAGATCCCATTCTATTTGTATGTACCGCTGCCAGTAGGGGGGAGGGGAGTTCGACCAAAGTCTATGTGTGAAGTTATAATTATAGCCATATTAGCTAAAAGGTCTGCACGTGTTTCCCTCTCTATGTATGTGTGAAATCCTAAGCAACAGTTTGCTATCTTCAAGGATGTCCAAAGTACGGATTACTGTCAAAATTCTCTTCCAGTTAGGTAATAACAGTGAGTGACAGCAAAAGACGGCAAAACCCTTTTCTCTTACACTAACTCAAATTAAAACTTGATAGCCATCAATTAAAATACTGGTACTGCTCTATCCCAAATTTGTATTGAAAAATCCAACCTTCTATATAACTCTTACGAGACCACCTTCATTGAAGTAGTGAAACATGGTGTTTATTAAATTTTTGTAATCTCAATTTCAGAAGAATCCATATCTCAACTCAAATGCATGAGACATCCAGTTATAATCCCACTCTTTTATATGGACATCCTTAATTATTGTAAGATTGACAGTTTGTACATCTAATAAACCTCCCTAATGCCTAGGAATACAGTTTCTATTGGAGTTCAAAAATTGATGTCCCAGAAAATTAGGGTGATGTTAAAGTGCAGGTACTGGTTTTAAAAGAGGTGAAGTTGAGTTGAAGAAAAGGTGAACTAGAGAAAAATGAATTAATTGGCTTGTTTCCCTAATGTAAAGGAATCGTAGTATCACTTACATGTTAATACTTGTGGATTACTGTATACCAAAATTAAGATGCTTCCATAGAGTTTAATTGGAGTTTTTGTAGTATCTTTAGTACATGGATATGCAATAGACACATCTTTTAACGCAAGGTTATGGCCTTCAGATAGGTAGGTATTGGTGATAAGGTTCAGACTGATTCCTAATAACCTAATCAACGGTTTCTACAGAGGTAGAAGATAAATGGAAAGAGAACATATAGTATTCATTTCTTTCAACTGTGCTTTACTTTGAAAAGCAAAAGCAGCAATAGGAATTTTCTTGTATTATGTCGGATGGTGCATGAGGTGAGGAATTATTCTTTTTAAAGCATGAAAAGAATCTGGTTCTCTAAATTATTAGAGTGATACTTTCTAATTAATCAAACCATCATATTGACTTACTGGATAGCTATTATAAGATTTATTATATGATATATGCAAGAATACATTGAGTACTGTGTTTCTTAGATGAGTTCTAGTAGTGCCATATGTCATCTGTTTCTAACATGGAAGAGTGAAACTTTTCCTATTAGGTTTATTTTCATTAAAAAAGAAGATTGAAGATGCAGTTATCCGTGCTGAGATATTAGCAGCACCAGCACTGGAGCTTGAAGAAGCAAGACGGATTCAACAGGAGGAGATAATACGTCAGTGCGATCTATGGGATGATCTTGCTAAATCTAACGAAATCCTTGTCAAATTAGCCGATAGTGCAAAAGTGGTAGATGCTCTCAAAGACCTTAGATATAAGGTAATGCAACACAGAAGACTAAATGCATAGTTCTTATTCATTAAAATCTGTTTTTCCTTACTGAGAAATGTACTATGGAGGTTAACAATGTCAAACAGTTTTAATGCCTCCGCACGGAGAAGTTCTTGTCATTAAATAGATAGTGTTCTTCTTAATTACAGCCTAAAAGCTGTTCCTATAAGCCCTCATAATCTCCTATACAATTTAAGTAATGTAACAACTATACAATACAATAACAAGCACAATGTTTGGCTAGGGAGATGTGAGCTTCAAAAGCTTTGTGCAAAGCTTGGTAAATGCATGTCTGCATTATACAGCATCTACAATTGTCTGATTCTCTTTTATCAGGTTCTGAAGTGTGGATGAGAAAGTAAAATTCATCTATTAATATTTTACTAATTACTACGTACTTAGAGACGACGTCTCTAGAGCTTACTTGAAACCAAAGAGCTCAGAATCTTAAAGTTGCTGAGTGATGTTTCCTTTCTTTCTGAAGAGAAGGAAAATATGTGTTCTTCAGGCTGAAGAGGCAAAGCTAATCTCACAGTTAGCAGAGATGGAAGCAATCAATTACCAGCTTTTCAAGCAAGCATATAGTGCATCTGTAGATGTGAGCACTTTCCTGGATCAGTATGAGATGTTAAGGCTCCTGAAGGGGCCTTACGATAAGGAAGGAGCTTGTGTCATTATTCAAGCTGGATCCAAGGGAACTTACACTCAGGTTCATGTTTTCTAAATCTTACATGGACTGGAATGTTAAATTTTTCAGTTTATAATCGATCTGCTTAGGGTTAAACCATCAGCTGTGCTGCCTTGGTAGGCAGATAAGTATCTAGAAATGGGAGGCAACTTTGGTTTTAATGTCACCTTCAGATGAAGTTCTCTTTATTGTACTTCAAATATATAGTCTTGCCTTTTCCTATTCAAGATTTGTCCTTTGGTCCTATTTTCTTTTTTAATTTTCTATATAAGTTAGAGGAACTGAATTTGGTGTCTCCTGCAGATTGATTGTATGAGATTTTCTTGTATGGGTTTATTTAGAGATGTTTCAGCATGATCTTTTTGGACTTCATTTTTTTCATTATTATAATACTAGGTCTGTCTAATATGGAAATGGAAATCTCTTTGCTTAGATGTGGATAGAAGAACTTCTAAGCATGTATATCAAATGGGCTGAAAGAATAGGCTATAAAAGCAGCCTTGTTGAGAAGAATCCCTGCCATGGCAGTGTCCAGTCAGTGACAATCGAGTTAGAGTTTGAGTGCGCTTATGGTTATCTGTTAGGAGAAAAAGGTCTCCACAACATGGTTGAGTCAATTAGTGGATCATTTGAACATAAGGTAAGCAATCCAAATTGGTCATATTCGCTGATATTGATATTCTCCTTTCTAGGTTAAGAATGCCTTTTGTTCCTAATACCTTCTTGATTTTTGTTTTTAATTCTGGTGAAGTTTATCATTTGAAGTATTATGATTGTGCAATAAATTGATAGAAGCTTCTATTTGGTTTATACTTGCATTAGTCTTCTTACTTGCTCGTTGCTTGTGACTGTATGCAACTACGTGCATCATGTGGAGATATTCAGATTGGAACAGTTTGAAGCCTGAATCTTTGATTAGTATCTCAAAGTTTACGGAATCTTTTTTTTCTTTATTTCCATCTTCCATCATCCTGCTTTTAAATAAACCAGATCTATCAAAGCTGTGTGGTGGTGTTTATCATTAAGGGAAATTATTTATAATTAAGTTATAGTGATTGAAACTTTAGTAGTTCATATAAATTAACAAACAATTAAAAAATAAAAATAGAAGTTTGATCAAACCACTTCTTTGCTAACCCCAAATAATCATCCAACAAACTCTTGCTTAATAATTTGGAAACCATAATGCCTCTTATTTCTTCCCTTTCTTTCATGTTGGAGCTATTGCAGGTTATCTCGGCATATGTAGATGTTATTCCTTTGTCTCTCAATGCAACTTTGGACCTTCAGATAAAAGATGAGGATTTAACTGTGTCACCACCATCATTGGTTGAGCAAGCAGTTTCTCTCAAGCACATTCCTACTGGCATTACAATCCACTCTTCAGGTGCTCAACCTTTGTCCCAAATTCATAATGCAACTACTACAATCTCATTTTTTCTTGTACTTCATAGTGAACAGCCTTCACTTTCTAAACAGACCATGCTAGTCAAATGAGGGTGAAATGGAATTCATTATAGCATGATTTTTTCCTATGGGTTTTAATCTTCACTTCATTCCCCGATGAAGAGAAATAATTTATTAATTGTATGTGTTACGCATTTTTATTTTGATGTGCTGCAGTTGCTTTCTGTCTCTTTAATCGCATAATTTGAGCTCAAAAATAGATAAGTGTGAGGGATCTATATGCAGGTCAGAGAAGCTACTTCGCAAATAAGGCAAAGGCTCTTAATCGGTTGAAAGCCAAGCTTCTGGTGATTGCAGAAGAGCAAAAGGTTTCTGACATAACCTGTATAAGAAGAGAGGCCATTGCAGATGGGTTGAAGGAGGCTCGGAGGTACATTTCTTGTCCATACAAGCTAGTAGAAGATGTAAAAACGGGTTTACAACTGCCTGACTTGAGCTCTGTTCTGGAGGGAAATATTGAACCTCTTATTGCAGCTCATATAAATCTCAGACGTACGGAGTAAAATTGCATACTTGACAAGTTTTGCTGTAATATTCATGTACATAATGTTTTTATATCTCTTGATTCATCCTTAAAATTTCCTTTAATGTTTGATCCTTCCCCCAATTTGTTCAATTCCTTGATAAAACAAAAACTGGTAATTAAAGCTTTCAAGCTCATGAAAAGGTATACTATTTCAAGGTTAGGAATTTGTTTTAGTACATAAAAATCTTCATCTGAGGTCTCAAGTTTTACGTTTATTCGACTCTAAGAGACTTAAAAATTTGGGAATTTTTACGTTATGAACACTAACTGATAGGTTAGGAATTTATTTTATCTTCAGATTTATCTTTAAGCTTAAAGAGTTCTTGATGGTGGACCTTGGCACTTTAACAATATGCTTATACTTTTGTAGAATTAGTAACTGTAGTTCACATCAAAGCACTAAACAAAGACAAATTCCCATTTGGATTAATCTTTACAATGTGCCTCTTAAGTATTAGACTACCATTGGTTTAAGTTACCTTACTAGCTTCATTGGAAAGTCCACAGGTATAGATGAAGCCATGGCCAACCTAAAAAGAATAAGTTATGCAAGAGTATGTCTGAGTGCGGAGATTAACAAAGAACTTTCATAGGTGACTCCATTGATGAGACTCAATAAGCAGATAAGCTACATAAAGATGCAATTATGGTTACTTATCAATGGAGACCACAAGCTCACCACCAAGGCAAAATATAAAGGTTAATTGGAAGAAAGTTTAAATCAGATGATTATTTATAGCTATTAGGAATTTCTATCTTAAATGAAATTGTTAAGGATGCTATCCAAGAGTAGCATGGGTTGGTACACAACCATATGCTAGGCTATATTCAGTCAAAAAAAAGAGAGTAGCGTTTCCTTCATGCTTTGCCTTGAACTCTCCTTTATTCTTGGCTATTCCATTCCTCAAGCAACTTCTTCCATAAGTACTTACAAAGAGATATAAAAATTAAATTAAAGTAATTTGGATACAAAATATATGAACTTTTTTATGTGTATCAAAAGTACATTATGAAAGTCATTATAATGAAAAAATAAAAAAGGTTCTCCCTTATATGAAAAATTTGATCACTTACTTAAAAGCAAATAATCCAAAACCAATTGCAATCAGTAATAATAAAAGTTTAATTAATATAGAATAAGGCAAGAAAAGGTTGTCACATGATACAACAGATTTGTTACAGAACATAATCAAACAAAAAATGAATGAGCACATGAGTCAAAAAGGGATTAAAAAAACATATAATAAAATCTAAAGAGATCAAGGAAATAAAGATTTTAGTCCAATTTTATTAACGACTTCTAAACCAATTTTAATGTCAGCCAATAATTTTAGTTTTACATTTGGCTTAAAATCACTCATTATTATCATACAAAGAAACAAATACATAATTGTCAAGTTTCAATGTTGTTCAGTACATGGGCATGCCTTAAATTGTTGAACGAGTAATCCAAAGCTCATTTACCTACTTAGAACTCACAACTTGGGTTTGGAACGGAGTTAACACCTGTTTGGATGAGCTTATATTAGTAGAGCTTTTGTCAGTAAAGTTTTTCTGAGAAAAACTTTTCTAAGAAGTTAGTTGATTGTTTAGTTGTCATTTAAAAAAAAGATTTTTTGAAAGAGCTTCATACAATAAACTAATTGGTAACATCAAAATAAAAATCGCTTTTAATTTAACTATATTTTATTTTGTAATAAAAACTATTTATGTATATAAATATTATTTAAAATATATTAAACAATATGTAAAGCACAATATATTGATTATTATAAATTTTTAAACCATATGAAAATAAATAAAAATATATCAAACCAAATTTTTTATATAGATTATAACATAAGTAAAACTAATATAAAAAATAAATATTAAAATAAATAAAAAAGTCAAATAATATTATATAAATATAAAAATAAATGTGAAGATGTGTTTGTGGGTATTATGAAAATTATGTATAAAACATAAGGGCAAAAGGGACTAAAAAACAGGCCCATTAATTGATATGAAAAATCTACCTAAAAAAGTGTTTTTTTATAAGCTCCAAATTTGAGCTTCTTAAAAAGCTGTATTTTAGCTACTAAAAAGCTATATCTACTAAAAAAATATTTTTTTTATTTTACAGTCAAACACTCATTTTTTTTAAATAGCTTTTGCAGTGAAAAAAGTGTTTATTCACCCTCCAAAAATTCAACCAAACAGGCACTTAATTACAAACCTTTTAGCCCATTCAGAAGAAAAAGATGAAAAAGAGAGACATGTTTTTTGTTTTCTATCTTGATTTTTTGCATATATTTTCAATTTTTATTTTCAGTGGAAAATTGTCGAAAACATGTT
>JANKOE010000005.1:52038581-52052456 GCA_026284465.1 Erythroxylum citrifolium | reverse complement strand
AAATCATTTTAAAACACGTCTGCTAAATGTTTGATTGGATGAAAGAAAAGCTAAGAGAAAAGCCGAAAAGGAGAGTTGGATGTTGCTTTCTTATTTGTGACTCCCTTCTTTTTCTAAGGAGATAGGCATCTGACACACTACCTAATTATGATTCTTATCACCTTTGGCTCCCACGCCCCCCATAATCGACACTTACACTAGTCTTGTGGAACTTTTGGAGATGCTTCTTCTACCTTTACCCATAGGTACTGTTTAAGATAAGTAATTTTAAAAATTAAAAATTATAAAGAGTTTTTTTTTAATTTTGAGATTAAAGAATTTTTAAATTTTTTCAGTCCGTAATACACTCATATTTTTATATATGTTTAGGACTTAATTTAGAGTCATTTACATTTATTTTATGTTAATCTATTGCTGATTTATCATATCATATTTGAGTATTATGCGAAGTTCGTTGGCATAAAATGCATAAATGAAATAAATAGACTTGAATTACATTGTTTTTTTAATTTCTGACAAACTTGACCTTTAGTTATTACGGAATTAAAGAATTTTTTAATTTTTTCAGTTTGTCTGTATTTTTTAATCCTTTTAATTTTTTCAGTCTGTCTGTATTTTTTATTCTTGATCATTAAATAATAAAGTACTTTAACAATTTTTGACAAACGTGTTGACTATAGGACCATAGAGGTATATGCTATTACTCGTGTAACTTGCGTGAATATTCATTGATGGACGCGTTGGCAGTGACCTAAGAAACTAAGCACCTTGCTTCGAAGAAAAGTCTTCGGACGCCATATCACCATTGCGTGGTGGGAACTGAACACGGAGGTCTTCCACTGGATGACTCAAAGCAAAGACTTTAAGTTTCCAATTATTGCAGTCCATAAGTGCTCTGTTTCTTCTTTCCATTCACTTCATCTAATGCTTGCCACCTCCATGGATTTTCTTCTGGTTTTCAAGATAGGCTTCCTGTTGTTTGCTTGTACTTTACTGATTCATGAAATGCCACTTGTTATCTCAGAGTCTGTATACACCCCAACTGACCGCATATTTCTCAGCTGTGGCACCTCAGGGGACGGAACTGATGATGGTCGACAGTGGATTGGAGACATGAACTCCGAATATAGTCCTCTGGAGTCTTTCTCTGTCAACAAATCAATGGTTGCTACTACAGATAAGCAACCAACCACATCAATGTCTGTTTTTCCTTACAAACACGCTCGTGTCTCTCACTCCCAATTCACCTACAACTTCAATCTCACTCCCGGTCCCAAGTTCGTGCGTTTATACTTCTTCCCTACTACATACCAAAGCTCCAATAAGAATTTCTCAGAAACCAAAGGTTTCATGGACGTCACAGCGGGAATTTACACTTTGCTCAGGAACTTCAGTGCCCTTCTTTATGCTGAAGATTGGGTGACTGATACATTCTGTAACGAATACAATATATTCGTCCAAGAGAACCAGAAGCTGAACATCTCGTTCTCTCCGTTCTTTGAGGATTCGAATGATGCATATGCTTTCGTTAACGCCATAGAGATTGTGTCGATGCCCACCTACCTTCACTACTCCAATCCAAACAGTTCAGGAATCACTGTAGTCGGAGAAAAGGAACAGTTCCATATTACAAATGACACTGCACTTGAGACTCATTGTAGAGTTAATATAGGTTATAGCGGGTCTCTTCTTCCTAGTGATGATACTGGAATGTATCGAGTATGGGAAGGCGATGTAATTTATTTCTATCCACCAGAAGCTCCTCTACCTAAAACTATATCTGCAAATGCTTCTGTTAATTATTCCAAAGTACAAGCATACACCGCACCGGATAAAGTCTACCAGACGGCTCGATCGATCGGATCGAGTAAACTGGAGAACCTGACATGGGAAGTAATACTTGATCAGGGATACAAGTTCCTGGTGAGGCTTCACTTCTGTGAAATCGATCTTCGAGTGACGAAGCCTGGAGACCGGTTAATCGTCATTTCTATGAACGATGAAATAGTTGAAGCAGGTTTTGACATTCTGGAAGCGAGTGGTGGCCAAATGATTCCAATCTACAAGGATTACATAGTGACAGGGCCTGAGCAAGCAAAATCAGAAATTTACCAGCTTCTCATATCTTTAAAACCTAACGCCTCCAGTGTTTATGATGATGTTATCTTGAATGGTTTGGAGGTTTTCAAGTTGAGCAACTCTCTTAATGAGCTCGATGGAGAAAATCCTAACAGCCCTCCACCGCCGCCGCCAGTATCATTGATTCAACCGCAACCACTGCCTAGTAACAAGTCCAGTAACCGTAAAACGCTCATCATCGTGATTTGTGCTTGTGCACCAGTTCTGTTGATAGTAATTTCAATGATGAAGGGGAAGCACTGGGATTCTTGTCGTGAATCGTTGACTTGTTGTTGGCTGAACCTCTACAAAGGGAAGTCCACGAAGTCTGAAGCTTCTGCATTGCCAGCAGAACTGTGCCAACACTTTTCACTCTCTGAGATAAGAGCTGCAACTAACAATTTCGATGATGAGTTGGTTATTGGTAAAGGAGGATTTGGCAAAGTTTTCAAAGGAGAGATTGATGGAGGAGAAAAGATTGTTGCAATTAAACGTTTGAGTCCGGATTCTGAATAGGGCACTAGTGTGATTAGAGACAATGAGTTGGACTCTTTCACTCGAACTGGATTAGACAGTAGTACCACTATCATGTCCACTGCAGCTGTTGAAACTAGTTGTATAATAACCTCGGAGAATTATAACTTTTCCTAGAGCATCAGTGCCTCTTCAACCTAAATTTAGCTTCAGATGGTGTCTCTTGCAAATGTTAACAGTTAAGTCTTCTTCTGGTCTGTAAGGGAAGATATACCAGTTGATTTATTCTCGTCCATTCATGTAATATGAACTAGGTTAGCTTCATATCAAAGGTCTGAACTATAGATTACGAGTTATATGCTGCGATTGCGAGGATGCAACTTCAATGACTCTCCTTCTCGCTTGAGTATAGTGATTAGATATGAATTGAGCACGTGTAGACTCTAGGTTTGGGCTTGATTATTTGAGCATGATTAGATTTAGATTTAAGTTTAGACTTAACAATTTTTCCAAAACTGATTACTCATAAGAATACTTACCAAATCGATTATCTCGAGCCTTTAAAGTATTCATAATCTACTGTTATTCTTATTATAATAAGATCTAATTAAAATTTAATTTTTTGAAATCTTAAGTTTATATCTAATCCCATATAAGATGTGAATTAAATTTTAATTTTTTGAAATCTTAAGTTTTTATCTAATCCCATATAAGATGGGAATTTTTAACTTTAAGTTTTTACCTAAAATTTTAAATTCAAACTCAACTCATTAACAAAACATTTATTCATTTTTAAGTAAAAATATTCCTTTCATTTGTTTTAAAATAAATTTTAAATTTACCGCACGTGTCGGACACGTGTCCGCACGTGTCCTAATAAATTAATATTATTTTTCGGCTCGGATACGGCTTGAGGACGGCGTCGATACGGCTGGAGACGGCTCGATACGGCTTGGATATGCGAATCGTCGACGTCTGCCTTATTAAGAAATAACTCCTCAAATCCCTTCTTCTTCTGTCCCGCCGATTTCTGTCGAGGCTGTCCAAGTTCCCTCAACTGCCTGTTGCTCATCGGTGATTTCCAGTTAACGTTGAGCTCCTCAAATCCCTTCTTCTTCTGTCCCGCCGGTTTCTGTCGAAGCTGTCCGCACTCCCTTAAGCGCCTGTCGCTCGTCGGTGTTTTCTACATAACGTTGAGTTCAAGTCGCCACCGTCTGGAAGCATCGCCACCGTCTGTAAGCTCTCTTCCAAAACCAATCGATCGTGTATTTTAATAATAACCGAGTGTTGCTTTTTCATACTGTTTTCACTTTTCTTATTGTTTTAATAACCGAGTGTTGGCTTTCTTTTCCAAAGTCAATCAACCACCGTCCACCTGTATATGTACTGTTTTCTTAAGGACCATGTGTTGCTTTCTCCTCTAAGATAATCGCAGATGTACTGTTTTCTTATTATTTAAATAGGCATGTGTAGCTTTCTTCCGAGACCACTCGAACATGTATTGTGTTTTCTTATTAAGTTATTATTTTAATGGCCAAGTGTGCTGCCTCTTCCAAGATAAATCAACCATCTGTTACTGTTTTGTTGATTGTTATTATAATATTATTTAAATGACCATGTATAAAAGCTTTCAAAGAAGCCGTGCTTGAGTGCTGTTTTCTTATTATTTAAATGGCCATTTGTAGCTTCCCAAGATGTACTGTTTTCTTATTATTTAAATGACCATATGTCAAATGTTGGGCTATAGTTTAATTTACGTGGTCACATATCCTTGGTTTGTCCTTCTCCATCCTTGAGTTAAGCTGTCAAATGTCAGAGACATACTTCCAGACAATAAACAAAGATATTCTTATTGATGGAATTGCTGATGATACAAGATTTAGTGCGGGTTGCTAAATTTCATACTTCAATCTTGTTCTTTCTAATGAAATGGTAGTGATGCATTCTTTAGGTTCACATCCTTAAATTGAAAACTCATGATATACTGCTAGTTTAAAGCAAAACTTCAACTTGTTTGGTAATTTTTCCTGACATTCCTCCCTGAGTTTCCAGTTTGAGATTTGATCCCAAACTTCTTTGTTTGACCATAGCAAGTTTCTAGAAATTGTTGGCTGCGCATATAAAATATGTTTGTCCTTTTACTGTATGCTTGTGTGTTAATCACTTGACAACATCCAGGGCTTAGAAACGAACTTTAGTTTGTTTACAATTCTTACTCTCATAGGATAACCCACACTATTTGGCTTTGTTAGGAAGTTTGCTTTCACACTGTTGGCTCAGCCCACAAGGTTTTGCTATCTATTTGACTTCTCCCTTTGCATGTTAGCTGCTTTGTCACCTCCCATTGTAATGGTAACTTACAGAATAAAATTTACAGAGTTTGTAATATATCTTGGAGATGTTATTACGGCCAATAATATTCCAATTGCCAATTCAAGCTCGTACTGGGATCTGGCAATCTCTCCAACTAGGTCGAGGGGTATACCATGGTCCAGTGTTTTTGGGAACCATGATGATGCACCATTTGTCTGGCCAATGGAGTGGTTTTCTGCCCCTGGAGTCCCTCAAGTTATCTGTCCTGGAGTTAATTATTCATGTTATGGTGAGCACGATTCTTTCCCCATTTAAATGGTTTTAGCATGAAGTCTTTCCTCTTAAAGTAATTCTGATGGAGTTTGAGACATGTTAAAATCATGTCATGAGTACTTTTATCTTTTTACAGTTTTTTCTTTTGCTATGAAGTGGTAGCCATGTGATATTGTTTTAGCATGCCACTATCATACTGATACTCCATCATTGAGCTTTTATTGCATAAGAGCAGTAGCAACTACGAGAAATCCGCCAATATAATCATGATATGGAGGCTTTTAATTAAAATTTGAAATTAGGTTGTGTTCCAAAGAGGAAAAACTACTGATTACATCATTCACCTTTTTAAAATTGTTCTTCACCGTAAATACTATGCAGCAAGCAGCAATTTTTTTTTCCCCTGTAGATTTGATCAGGTTATCACAATTTGAATTTAAGAAAAGAGAACAACAGTTAAAAGTGTTTCTAACTTCAGCCTCGTTAAGAATGATTACTCGATAAGTGAAATGATTGTTGAATATCATTTTTGTAATGACCATTTACATGAGACTAGTTTGCATTCCAGGGGCAGAGTACTGTAGTTTCGAAGGGACTTCACGTTTAGAGCTGATAAGAAAGGAAATTGATCATAATGACCTATCGTATACCAAGAATGGTCCTAAAGATCTATGGCCTAGTATATCCAACTACATTCTCAATGTCTCATCCTCAGATGATCCAAGATCACCTGCTTTGTTCATGTACTTCCTAGATTCTGGTGGTGGGTCCTATCCTGAGGTTATATCAAACGCCCAAGCAGATTGGTTCAAGAAAAAGTCTGAAGAGATCAATCCTGATTCAAGGTTGGAGTTCCTGAAAGCATTTATTTCTTTCATACACTTGAAGAATGTTAAGTTGAATATTTGACTTGGGTATTATAAATATCATCATGCAATTCTTGTTGATGCTGGTAAAAAAAGATGTTTGCCCCTTCATTTTGATTTTTTCTTTTATAAATACATTGTGATCATTGTAGGCTCGACTTTCCACAGGGTTCCTGAGATAGTTTTTTTTCACATACCAACTAAATCTTACAAGAAGGTGGCTCCCTGGTTTGGCATAGGTAAGCCTTGTATTGGTTCGATTAACAAGGAAAGTGTTGCTGCACAAGAAGCTGAATTAGGTATCATGAACATTCTTGTTAAGAGGCCTTCCGTCAAGGTCAGTTCTTATTTCACATGAGCTATGTGATGGACATGCATATTGTGCTTATGTAGGTTCAAGTGCTGCAGAAGAAAGCTAATTATGAACATTCATATAGATAACACAAATTCCTTCTTTAGCTATTTCAGGTTTGCATGGGAAGCTAATTTATTTAACTTATTGGAATGGTGTTGTGAACCTAACCATATCTGATGGTTCCTAAAATTAGGCTAAGTTTATTAGCTTCTTTAATAGTCTCAATTGAATAGTTTAAATCTCAACTATTCATGCCTTAAGCTAGAAAATTGATATCCTGTGACTTGCATTTCATAAAATCACTAGTATTCAGGGTCCATTTGGAATGACAGATCAATTCGGCATTACAGTTGTGTTTCTAAAACCTTTATCTTGAGGGAAACATAGCCACAGAGACGTTTGCTATCTAAAACTGTGCTTTTCAGAAGAAAGGGGACCAAACACAGGTTTGAGAATCTCAAGTATTTAAGATGATTGGTTTCTACAGCTAAAATATGGCAGTTTTCGTTTCTATCTGTTATAAGTGTAAATTATTGTCTGGAGTGACACTAATGTATTGTTGAGCTGTACAAAACTTTTTTTAATTATTTTTATTAGGATAACTCTTGATTCTTAAACAAAATTCTATGGTTGAGGCTAACGCTTTTGAGTATGTTGGAGAACAAGAGTCTGCCATGAGTAGCCATCAATCTTCACGTAGGAAGACTGAAATTTAAGATTATAACTTCTTGGTGGTTACTATTGTTATTCTTCTGTTGAAAGGCAATGAAAAGCTATAGGTTGAGGAAGTCAAGGTTTTTAATGAAATATTCTGAAGTAGTTGATCAAATGTGTCCAGAAAAGAGTTTCTCGTGTCTAAAATTGGATTGGAAAGACTAGCTGGTCTCAGAGGCATTGCTGTTTATTGCGGAAAAGTTGATATAATGTTCATAGGTTCCGACGAATCTGTCTAAATTTAAAGCCCTTGTGGTTATTGCAGGCAGTATTTGTAGGGCACAATCATGGACTGGATTGGTGCTGTCCTTACGAGAGGCTTTGGTTGTGCTTTGCGAGGCATACTGGTTATGGTGGCTATGGGAATTGGGCAAGAGGAGCTAGAATTCTGCAGATAGTTGAGAAGCCCTTCTCACTCAAGTCGTGGATTAGGATGGAAGATGGTAAAGTACATAGTTAAGTGGTCTTGAGCTCTTGATTTCTTGCCCCGCCCCTGTAATTATGTCGTGAGAAGTGGGGAAAACACAATTGAGAGAAAAGAATAGCCGATCCACAAATATATGGCTTGTGTAGAGATGTTTCTAAACAGAAAATGCAGTTTGTAGATGAATGGACAATGGCATCATGTGCAAAAAAATAATTAGCTCTTTCGAATCTCCTTTTTATGGTGTATTTGACCGAGGCCAAATGGGGGTCAAAAGTATTAGGTGGTGTATACTTATTGTTATGGTTGTCTTTTCCTTTTCTTTTTGCCTTTACAAGGATAACTTAGCGATAAGAATTCGGGTGATAGCTGTTTTAACGTTGCATTTGCTTATATGCCTTCTTCCAGCCCTTTTGTCACTGTTATACAGGGCTAGTGATGGATGAATAAAGTAGAATGGAGTTTCTTTTATGTGTGATGGATGAATAAAGCAGAATGGAGTTTCTTTTTTGTATTCAAGTACTCAATCACAACGTTTCTTTTTTAATTTTTTGGTATAATTGAGATAAACTAAAATTACCTTAGAAAAAAAATACCACAAGCATCAGCCCAGACAATCAAAAAGAGGGCGTTAGGAATATCATCCCAAACTTAAAAATTAGAAGCAATACTATGACTTAATTTAGCCAAACAAGCGGCTACAAAATTATCTTCCCAAAACACATGTCTAATAGAGCAACTCCAATCCCTAGCAAGGAAGGCTTGAATATCCACAATCAAAATAAACAGAGGATGTGAAAAGAGAACACCACAAGTCACCATCCACACCGCTTTCATACTATCATATTCTAGATGACTTGCCGCGCAGTTTAACTAGTAACTAATCAACCATGCAATAACTAAAACAACTAATCAAGCAAACATATAGTAATCTAATAAATAGCAGGGTTAGGTATAACTTAATTGTCGCTGAGGAGCAATTGAAGTTGATGTTTAATTATTTAAAGATTGGAGTGGAAGAAGACGAGTGGGAGTTATTATAGTGACAGCTGTACTCGATGTTCCTTCTTTGGTTTCAATAATCAAAGCAGCTTACCTAAATCTAACGTAAATGCTCCTAATCATTACGAACTAAACTATTCAAAGTATAAGTCATTCGTCTAACCTTTTCGCTTCCTCAATTAAGACATAGTAATATGACGTACGGGTATTCATGTATGGATATAAAGAAAAGGTTTTTGCTTTTGGTACAAAATATGTGTTCTTTTTGAAGGTGAACAGATCAAAAGCCAAATCGTCCTCTTAATGTCGGCTGTTACATACAAATACAATTAATTGTTAACAAAAAGGTTACCAACTAGGAGAGAATGTTGAGTAAGTAAATATTATTACTTGAATCAGAGCTTCAAATGAGGCGAAACAAGCGGCAATTTTGCGCCGGTCTAAATCCATTATTAAAGAAGAAGGATCATGCTTTCATCATGTCAGCAACGTCTTCTCAATTTTTTTCTTCTTTTCAAGCAACAAAAACAAAGATTGAACGCATAGAACATTTCAGTCTGCGGTCATGTTCAGGCATTGACTTTTGAGGGATCGCATGCAATTATATCGGCACTACCCTCGTTTAATCATACTACTTCGATACAACAGAATTTTTTATTTTTAGTTTGTTTAGATTTTTTTACTCTTAACCAAATGGAATTGAACTTAAATATTCGATGACAAAACAATATAACATAATGTTTAACAATTTAGTTGGAACGTTTGTTATAATCCAACTTGGTTGCGTCATGGTGATTTTTATTATCGTTTGGTAAAAAGCTACGGTTCAGCGAGACACTGCATGGAGAAGAAGTGCCTCCGAGTCTGTGCTAATTATTACCCTTTGTCCTTTTTCTTCTTTTCTCTTAACTAACTTGCGATGTTTTCTTTGCTAATAACATCTTTTGTCCAGTTTTTATGGTGTTTTATTGTGTCCAGTGAATCTCAGCCATTTATTTACGCAGGTCTCGTATGAACCCCATATAAATAAACGTGAAACCCGCATATATAAATGGCTGAGATTCACTGGACACAGACATCATAAAAATTGGACAGAAGAATTGAACTCTAGAATGAAGTGGTTAGTAATATGCTTCAATTAAGAAAATATGGAATACTAATCTTATGGAATTATCTACTATTTTATTGCATTGTTGTACAAATGTGTGGTGGCCTGAAATGGTAAACGATAGTCGTGGTAGACGATAAATTTGACGATGTGTCAGACAGACTGACTTGTTCCAGTTTGCAAAGACAACAACACCAGTAGTGGATGTGGATTTGATGTGCTCCCTACAAGGGCTCTCCATCATTCATTAGTTTACATATTGGGAGACTACTTCACTGAAATATCATTCACTGTCATCATCATCATCATCAGGGTGTTCAGTTCTCTTTCTACGTGGAACAGAAAGTAAAGAGTCTCAAATCTTTATCCCCTACCTCTGTTTTTGGGTTTATGTCACTCGTTTCAGTTTTGGGTGAGTACGCTTGTGATTCTTTATCCTTTTTGGATGAAATTGAACTCAAGAATGATGACAAAACATTTTCACCTCCTACAACATTAGCTTTATCGAATATAGACAGAATTGGCTTGGAAATTGGTTTTGTATCTTTCTGTAGCTTAAAATAATTAATCCATATATTTTTTTTCTGTGAAAACAAACCGAAGTCCTAGTATATATGTGTTTGTGCAGCAATTTCTGTAGTGGGTTTTGGTTACCTTCTGAAAAGAAATCAGCTATGGCAAATTACAGAAGATGATATTCATAGTGTTGGGTAAACGTTATTGCGCGAGTCTTCAATGGGAAAGACTCGTTCATGGTTTGACCGGGTGAAGAGATTCTGTTCCTGCGACAAAAAACCAAAAGCAGAAAAGGTCTGATGTTGCATAAAATTTACATTCGTTAATTCATAGTTATCGCTGACATTAATAATTAAGTTAAAACATTTCTCCTTGCTTTTATCAACTAGCAAACACGTAAGTGGAGGACATGGGTTGCAGGAAAGCTCAAGTATAAGCAATGCCCTGCACTTCGAACACCTCAAAGAGCTGTCAATGAAGCAAAAGAAAATCAGAAAAAGTATGCTTTGACGGTTGCCATGGCAACTGCTGCCGCTGCTGAGGCTGCTGTTGCTGCTGTTCAGGCAGCTGCTGAGGTTGTTAGACTCACAGCTGTCTCTCACTCTCATCATTCCCTTTCCAACATCCGCCAAGTCTTGGCTGCTACTAACATTCAGAGCGCCTTCCGTGGATACCTTGTAAAATTCTTGAAACCCTTTGATCTTAAACATAACTTTGATGGTTGGAAACAGCTTAGTAACCCTTTGATTGGTTAGCTTGGTAAACTCTAGTCAGTAGTCACAAATTGAAGTCACTGGACCAAGTTAGGAGTTGAGGCATGAAAATTTTAAAACAGAAAATGAATTGGTCAATTGCAAGCTCACATATAGTTTGAAAGTCGGTTTTGAAACTTGCATTTCCACGTCTATCGGAAGTTACTGAAGAATCAAACCATGTCCTCACCTGAAATTTCTTTTGAATAACATCCGAATATTGTGATCTGTGAAATCCAAAACAGGCAAGGAAAGCGTTGCGGGCATTAAAGGGAGTGGTAAGGCTTCAAGCAATTGTTCGTGGACAAGCTGTGAGACGGCAGATGGCCGTCAACATGAAGAATGTCCAGGATCTAGATAGAACTTGTAATGATGGTGATAATGATCTAGTCTTCAAGTCAAAGGAGTTTAAGGAGGAAGGAATTGAGGTAAGTAGCTTAGGTAATCTGTTTGGACTATTATTCAAATTCAAGCACCCAACAAGTTTTTCTTGAATCAGATCACGGGAAGAATGGGATAGATGTTCTTTAGAAACTTTTGTTTTTTCTTTGTATGTCTTTAATCTCTTCAATTGCCAAAGATCCTACCTACAACTTAATTTTGTGTTGCTTTGTCAAATTAATATGGGCAGCTCGAACACGTTGGTCAAAGAAGCTGGGATTATAGCATCCTGACAAAGGGAGCCATAGAAGCCCTATGGTCAAGGAAGCAAGAGGCTGCTATAAAAAGAAAGAGAATGATGAAGTACTCATTTTCACATCGGGTACTCCATTTCATATGCCTATTGTCAATCTTATAGAGTTCTACTTTCTGTGATGCTAAAACAACTTTTTCTAAAAAAATGTTTTCCAGGAGAGAAGTACTAAAATACTACACCGACCACTACCGAAGAAGGAATATGGCAGAACGCTCAACTTTATTGAACAATGGGGAGACAAAGAGGCTGGCCATAGAGGAGTGAAGAACTTGAAGCCGATCGCTAGTTTTAATACATTTGGTACAACTGATGCATCTTATGGGCCAATGCAATCTAAACTTACATCCATAGATGGATTGAGTTCGCCGGCCTCATGCTCTCGGAGATCATTTGCTCGCAGACGAGAGAGTATAGGAGGACATGACACCTCCGTCCCAAATTCTCCGTCGTACATGGCTGCAACACAATCAACAATGGCCAAGACAAGGTCGATGAGCACACCAAGGCAACGGATTGGACATCTACATAGTTGCTTCGATCACAGTTTGGCTTATGAGGATGGAATGTCCTATTACCATTCTTCTGATGGAGAACTGTTGAGCTCAGGTAGAAGAGGTGGTCAATGTCCTGTAAAGTTGTTGGCATAAATCAACACAAACTTCAAGGTTTGTGCTCGCACGTAAATAGCATGCTTAGACATTGTAATGGTTGTTGGAGATGTGTATAGTTGCTGAGTTCCTGTCGATGCATGATTGAACATGGAACTCCTGATGCTTTGAAACCTTCAAAATGCAGCTGTGTGACATGTCATTTTTTCCTCAAGTTCAGTCGTTCGTGTTTGAAGAGTTTGTTATATTTTTCTTTTCGAGACGTTTGGTGATGCGATTTGGCTGGTCTTCCCGACTGTACAAGCTTTGACCAGAATGTAAATGTTGGCATGCGATGGAAGGGCTTGTGGTCTGTCGTATAGGCCTTATCGTAGGATGGGTAAGGCTGAGAAGATGTCCATTCCGTAGATTTGTTTGGAAATTTGAGTTTTAAATAAATGTGGTTCAACAAAAGCAAATGATGAATTCATATCTCAAGCTTTTATCTGAAAGCGTTCAACAAATTTTCAACCTAATCACCAATGACAACATTAAATATACGGTAAAATGTGATTCTTAATACTATACCAATTTGACTAATATAATTGCTAAAATTTTTAGAAAATATAATTTAAAATTAAATTTAATGTATAACATATATGTTTTACTTCTTTATATTCTAAGAAAATATATCATTATTGTAAATGTAAAGTGTATTTAATAATGACTCTTTAGTAATTTTAGTATTGTTTTCTATAAGAAAATGGTATGAATAGAAAAACTTATAAGGACTCGTAACTAGCCTAAGGATAATAAGTAAAACGATTTTTTAATGAATTTTCGAATAAAGAAACAAAAAGTAAATTTAAATTTAATATTGAAAATAGTCCCAGTTAATGAATGATAAGACAATTGATTAAAAGAAAATGCAATGAAATAATTATGTCTACTTTTCTTAGTAGTAGTTTTGACTTCATAATTTAATCAACTTAGATTGGATATATTCTCCGGGCTGGTAAGACTTTTTAGACATTAAAACCCTATTATCTCGAGCTACAACCATTTACTCTATGGTTTGTTAACCCCAATGCTAACACCTATTTGAATGTATTATCCTGTGTGAAATCCCATGAATGGTTTCACCTTAATTAACACTAGGAAGATTACGTAGGCCCTCATCGAGTACCATGTTTAACCCTCTTTATCCGAGTAATGCGCCACTCTTAGGCAAGCTTTCTTAACTTATCTATAGGTGTATTGATGATAGATTCAAATGTCGATATAAATAATCATTATTAAGACCAACAAACATAGCTCACAAAAATATGAAATCAATTTGTAGAAAAGAATCACTAGGGTTTTTGATAGAATTTTATAATTAATTTTGTGGACTAGCATAATAGACATAATTATGTACAAACCCCGATTAATTAGATGTCAAGATAATTAGGCTTGGTAATTCTCTCCAACGTGTCATTGGGCCTGTGTTTATGGGCTTGTTATGATGGGTAGGCTTGACCTATGTTTTGCGGTGCACAGGAGGCTCTACTGCTAGCCGACCTTAAATACAGTCGCCCCATTGAGAACTGTACAGGTTTCTTGTAAGTGTAAGTCGACTTGTACACTCCAGTAACTCGACTTACACATCTTCAGTACCGATAAGTCGACTTGTACAT
>JANKOE010000005.1:51663398-51678973 GCA_026284465.1 Erythroxylum citrifolium | reverse complement strand
GACTATTGCGCAGGCAAAGGAACCGAGGTCTCATCAGCGATCCAAACACGTACTCCGCCGATACCATCTCAATAGTACATCCAATAGATGAAAGACTAGACAAAATAGAAAAATTAATAATAAAAATATTGGACCAAAAATTGGTATCAGAGCCATTTAGCTCAGCAAGTATAACTTTAATAAAACCATGGAAAATATAGAACAAAATATTAAAGATTAATCGGAAGAAATTACCCAATTAGTAAATAAATTTACACTAAATATCAAAAACAAGTATTTAAAATATGAACTTATAAAACCTATTATTGATCAAGATGAAATAATTTACGATTATGAATATGATTAACAAGAGATAAACTATTTTTTAAATTCACAAATGTATTCTTTCAAATAACAGATGTCACGTATTCTTGTATTGCTTAGATGTCATAGGGCATTTTTTCTTTCTTCATTTTCAATTTCTTATTTATATGAAATTATATCTTTTCCAATAAATTCTTTATAAATTTTATTGGTGACTACATGAAAAGCTTTTATTAGTTTAATACCATTAAGAAATTTAGTGGTATTTGTTATTCGTATTTTGTTATCTAATAAAAAATTTAATACTATACCAATAGTTTTATGGATAATAAAATTTCATAAAAGTACTAATATTTGTTAAGCCTTTAAAAGGTTTTTCTAATTGAATGATTAATGCTAATCTATTAGATCATACAAGTAATAATTTTTCTGGAGATAAAATACAGTCTAAATAAAAAATTCCATTTGGTCCTAGTGTTATATATTTTGGTGTATATTTTGTAAGAAATTTTCATATTTTATTGTCTTTTTTGTAATATTCAAAACGATTTAATTCTTCTTGCTCTGTAGGTTTATAATTCTAGTTATAACTATATTTATTTTCTCTTTTTCGTTTTCCTCTACTTTTGACTTGTTTCATGTTGTTCTCCTCATTTTGAACCTTCATATTTTGGTTGATGCATATTTTGAAGCTTGTGCGTAAATTTCCGTTATTTTTTAGGTCTCTAAGAAAAAGGAAAAATGACAATATATTATATATGGAAGTAGGGGAAGGTGGGCAAAATTGTACAAAAACCTTTGTTTTTAAACTTGGCTCCTGCCTTACCCCCCCTCCAGTTCTATTCACTCTCTATTATTGCTACGTGTTTTAGTGGGTTTCGCATCTTCCTTACTAAACGTAAACCCACCACTCATTTATGTCGCCGCCGGCGGTGGATTCCCGGTATCATGCAACCTCTGAAACCCCCTCTGTCAATACCACTAAACCCAACTTCTCTCCATCATTTCGCCAACAACATAACGTAAAATCTGATAAGGTTTTCGGAAACCCGTCTGAATTTTTCCAAGCTCAAACTGCTTGCCCTCCACGAACTAGGCCTGCAAATAGGTCTCGGCCGAGGTTGGCCAAGTTGAGAAAGCAGTTGCGCGGCAGGTCTAATGAGGGTTTCAACACATGTCAATCTTGTGAGAATTATCTTGATTTTGCTAGGGTTTCTAATGGGTTTCTACAAGAGTGCGTGTCTAGTGAAGTTGAATTTTCAAATTTGGATTTTGGATTTAGTGCTGATGGTGGAATGAATACTTCTGTTAATTTGAATTCTTCTGAGAAATTTGCTGTGCAAGTTGGACAATTTGGTTCTACAGTAGAATTTTCGAAATCTGATAATAATGGTTTTGTGTTTACCGGAAAGCAGGGGCAATTCAGTACAAATGATATTTCCCATGATAAGCTCGATAATGTGGGTTCTTTTGCTGATCGCTCTGATTTAACGAATGTGAATTCAGGAACCAAACTTGAATCTGCTCACGACACTGGTGTTGGGTTTGAGTCTGGTATTGATAGGAGCAGCTCTATGTTGAGCTTGAATTCGAATATGGGTTGTTCTAGTTGTAACATGGCGAAGAGAGATTCTGCCACTGTTGAATTTGTGTTCGGTGCTAACCAAAATGGTTCCACCACAAACGGTAAGGTTACTGGTTCAGGTTTTGTGTTTGGTGCTAGCGGGGATAAGTCGGTTTCAAATTCAAATGAGGACAAAATAAATTTCGATAAGAGCCCAAAAAGCTTGTCTGATGATACAGGAGAGATTGAACGAAATACCAATGAAGTGAAAATTACTTCTGTTAAATATTCGAACAATGGAATTTTGAATAATCCTATGTTCGTATTTGGTAGTAGTGATATGAAAACTTTCAATTTTCGCGAATGCTGGGGTGATGTGAAGTCATGTACTGAATCATGTGAAAATTACAACAGCATATCAAAGGATCAAGATGGTAACTTCAAACATAAGTTCAACTTTTCATCCTTTGAAGCTACTACTGACATGCCCGGTGCCTTTACCCTAAGCCCTATACGTGATCTTGGTGATGGGATGAGTAAGCTAAATATTGATGAGATAAATGCTGTCAATAGATCTGAAAGAAAGAAATCTTCCTCTAATCAAACTTACGAATGGAATCCAGAAATTTGTGGTGATATTGTAAGGGAACCTGTTGACTTTGGTTCAAGAGAAAGTAACAAAAGTTGTAATACAGCTAGTGCTTCTGTTGGGATTTCCAATTCAGAGTCATTTACTTCTCATGCAGTGCTTAATGGAAGTTTTATTGATAGCCAGTTACCTCAGTTACAGGTGAATGATGTCACTGTGGCTGCATCATTTATGCCATCAACGAAAATAGGTTTTGAATCCCACATTGGAATTTCTGAAGCACCTAATATGGGTGTGGGTGTGAATGAAATTCATGAGAAAAGTTCTCTAAATTCTCCAGATAGGTTAGAGTTGCCCTTGAGAAACTTCAAAGCTCCCAAGTGGGATTTTTCTTGTTTAAAAGAAAGTCTATTTCCTGAATTAAGTAGAAAGCAAGGAATGAATGTGAAGGGAAGCTCGAAAAGGGGGAAAATGTCAAAGATAAGGAGACAAAAAGTGAAGCAATCTTTTGTCAACAAGGAACAGTCAAAGATAGATCCCACTCAAGATGAAGATGGTACTCAGGAGAGTGAAAAATATACAGAATGTTACTCGCCTATGGATTTTTCTCCTTATGAGGAAACTACTTCAGCCGAGGAATTGCCGGTGCAAGCATCAGTTTGTTCCACTCAACTAGATAATGATAATGGCCACTCTGTCTATTCTCCAATAGTGGTTCCTGGACTGCAAGATCGAAAAACTGATATTAATGAAAACAAGGACAAATCAAATATTTTAAAAAACGAGAGCCATAATTGCCTGTCTGACAGATCAGTTGTTATTGATCATTCCTCAAGTGTTTTTGGAGGTGGAACAGCTTTCCTTGATTTTAACAGTAAGCAGGTCTGCAACAATGATGGTGATTGTGCTGCTTCAACTGAAGATAAAAAAGATTTTAACCCTGAAAGCAGTGATGGATTGCAGTTTTCTTTTGCTTCAGGTTTGGAAGGCATAGATGGCAGAAAATTTTCTTTTTCTGCCTCATCCTCAGAACGTAGTAACTTATCCTCATCCAGGCGTCTGCCCAAAAAGAAAACTAGAAGAAAAGTCCCTAATGAGCCATTTGTTATAGTGCCAGAATTAAATGCTAAGGTTGGTTGTGTCTTATTCTATTTTCACCTATGTCAACATTGTTAATTTTTAACACTGTGCAGGTTCAAGGAGGAGAGGCATCTACTTCACAAAAGAAAGTCGGCAATACATTTGAAACAAATGAACAGACAGGGAAAGGTTTTCCCTCAGGTGCTGTTGCATTTTTGGAAGCATGTGATACTTGGCGACTCAGGTGCCTCTCTTCATATAAATATAAACTTCACTGTTTTCTGGTTTGTCTATGATTGATTCCTCTACCAGAAATATGGTTATTTTGTTTCTGTTGATTATGTGTTTCTCTTTAGCAGCATGATTTTCTTATATATGGACAATTTCATTTCAATGCTATCAGGGGCAATCGGGCTTATAAAGAAGGCGATCTATTAAAAGCTGAGGAGCTCTATACACATGGGATAAATGTTGTTCCACCTACCAAGACATTGGGTTGCTGCCTCAGGCCGCTTGTTATTTGCTATAGCAATCGTGCAGCAGCACGTATGTCTCTTGGAAACATTAGGGAAGCCTTAGCGGATTGTATGATGGCTGCTGCTCTAGATCCCAACTTCCTTAAAGTTCAAATTAGAGCTGCCAAGTAAGGTCTTCGTTTTAGCTAATTGGATCTTATCATTAAAATAGCTATAATTGTGCAAGGAAAATTCATATATATGATTCTTTTGGACTGATTTTTAACAAATTATTCATGTGAGTAGATGGATAAACAAAATATTATTTGCTTGTGTTGATAATCGGAGTTTTAGATTCGTACCTACCAGAATTTGCCAAGTACACAATATTGCCCTTGGACTGTTAAGCAACCTCCCAAAATCTTCCTAGCAATGAAACACTATTTCTAAGAGATTATGTTCGTATAATTCTGGGGGATTTTTTGCCAACTTTAAACATCATTGATGGATTGGTGCATTGGCAAAATTCAAAAAGATTTTCTCATTAGCTTCATTTTAGGATTAGGAACCTCCATCATGTAGCATATGCATTCTTATCTTCCATTTTCTAAAATATGAAAAATATTTTCTTATCTTCTATTTTCCACTTTGGCTCATTTCCATGCGTACCTACCAACTTTATTAAAAGAGTGGTTTATATATTTAACACTTGATTTGGCTCCTTGGAGAGAACAATATAAATATCAATAGTAGATTGCTGGATTTGGGGAGGCTTAAAATTACACAAGGAAAATGGTCTAATCACCTTTGCTTGCATTTGTCGGATAACAAACCTTGACTATAGTGCGGATTCAGGTTGCACATGCGTGGGTCCTTATGTGCACTACTCTGAAGAATGAGACATATTTGAACTTCTAAGCACCTTTATCCTTTTTTTTTCTGTATCAGTTGTCATCTCGTGCTTGGTGAATTTGAAAAGGCAATGCATTATTTCAATATATGCTTGGATTGTGGAGCTGGTGTGTGTTTGGATAGACGACTCACTGTAGAAGCTGCTACAGGCCTCCAAAGAGCTCAGGTACCAAATGGTTTGCTCTTGTATGTGCTGCTGACCGGTCATCTTTAGTTGAAATAGAACCAAGCTATTTGTCACATTAAATGGCTTAGAGGTAATTACAAAATATCTTAAACTAGGAACTATCAATAATAGAGTATTTGTATTTCTTTTTGAAATAAGGATGCCTGTTTTTTCTTTCAATATTTTTTCCCATGGCATGTGAGTGATAGAAATGAACATGTGATTGAACTTTTCTATTCATCCTACATCACACTAAATATTTATATGTCGAAGTTCACGAGTGTTTTATGTGCAATCTTGTCTTTGACATGTTGTTTATATGAGTTTCTTTTTCATCTTTATCCATAAGATACCTGCCTCTTCACCTGAACATTTGTGTACAAGAGAGAGAGAGAGAGATAAAGAAGAGTAATGCATCCATAGTTTCAGTTCTAATCTAGTTTATGTTATCTGACGTACAGAAAGTTGTCGGCTGTCTGGATCGTTGTGTAGAATTTTTGGAACAGAAGACATCTGATGCAGCACTTAATGGTTTAGATATAATTGCTGAAGCTTTGTCAATTAGCCCATACTCGGAAAAATTACTGGAAATGAAAGCAGAGTTTATGTTCATGGTTTGTGTTCTTTCAATGCAGTGTTTCTATGTTTTCCTTATTTCATTTTCAAATTGTTATGTTAGCAAGCAGCTAAAACCACTGCTGTGCTAGTTATATTTGCTTCCCTACAAATTTTGGTCTTAGCATGGACTCCTTTTTTGCGTGTCACTCTGCAGTTACAGCGATATGAGGAGGTGATTCAGATATGTGAGGAGACTCTTTGTGCTGCTGAAAAGAATTTTCCATCAGTGGGTGTTGATAACCCTCTTGGAAATACTGGTGATTCTGAAAATAAAAGTTTCTCATTTGCTAAGCTGTGGAGATGGAGCCTAACATCAAAGTCTCAGTTCCGTCTGGGAAGGCTTGAGGCAGCTGTGGTTTTACTTGACAAGTTGAAGCAAATGGGATCTATCAATGACAAGTAAATACTTACAATCTAACTTTGCATACTCAAAAGGAAATTTTTTCTTTTTGTTCCGTTAAATTTTTTTAAAAAAGGTTCCTGATAAGCTTAATTTTATAGATATGCAAGTAAATTGCTGGAATCAACTTCATTACATGTCACCATCCGTGATCTTTTAAGTCATAAAGTAAGTTTTTTATTAGTCTTATTTTTCCAGTTTTAATCTATATATTATATTTTTCATCATAATCCATAGGTTGTATTGTTCTTGTTGAAGATGTTCGAAATATATTACGTATATTATCTGGTTAGAAATATGATTATGTATCATATGTAGGAATATTTTGTATATCCTATACTATAATGGTTGAATTATTGTTTAGTAATATTGTATTTTCTCATTACGTAATGTGGTACTACCCTATCATTATAAATAGATGGTTTACACAAAATGAATCACACAATTCAGTACCATAATGGTGTTTATGTTCATGGTAAAACCATTATTTATATTCCTATCCTTCTCTTTTTTCTTTTATATCTTTTTTGATGTGAATGCCTTTGTTGGAAGAAGTTACCATTGTGGGAGCAACAAAACAAAAGTGGCAGCTGAAGATTCTTAATTAGGAAGTCTTTTATTATTCTGCCTGCTTAGGAAATAACTATTTTTATATATTTTTATATATTATTCTGTTTTGGGTTTCATAGTATTACTACCTGATCAGGAGTCCTAATTTAGGTAGAAATTTGTTTTCCTTTTGAGATTTCAGACATTGTCTTTCTTTTGCCTATATATAGGTAGGTATTATGCAATAGGAAGCAAGCAATATTCATCTTAATTAATTTAATTAATAATAGTAGTAGTTTTGGAATAGCTCTGTAATATCATTGCTTTTTCTACCAAGATAGGTTCTTCAAAGAAAGGAAGAAACACTAACGAAGGAAAAGAGGTGGACTTCACTGTTAATCGTCCCTTTTCTCGGGCACATAACATACTTTCACATAGTATCAAACTAATTTGACATGAAATTAGAGTCAAGTTCTAATTATAAGAACCTGTCCTCTTCAAAGTTTGAAGTTTCATTCTAAAAGCATTATTCTTTATTTTTTGGTTTTAGATGCCCCATTTCTTCATTCATTGTCAATATCTTCACCTTTCAGTGGATGCCTTTTTTTCCGCCTTTCTTTCTAGCAGTTCACTGGGAGTATTTTTCTTTTTAGCAACATGTTAAAGAGTGCTGTTGCCCTTCTTTCGTCCTTCCTTTTGGCAACTTATTGAAAGCTTTGTTATCCCAATTCTATCTTTTCCTTCGATAGCCCATTGAGTGGACCATTATTGTATTCTTAGATTATCTTTTCTCTATCTTTTATTTTATTTTCCCTCCTTTATCCTTGTTTGGCAAATCTCTTATCTATTTACTTGCTTGAGGGTCTGTGTTAAAGATCATGGAGATTTAGTATTTAGGAACTTATTATTTATCTAATATAGGACTATTTTGTAAATCTCATAATATTATACTTTTAGGTATTATTTAGTTCTTTTTATAATCTTATTATAGAACGTTGGACTGCCCTCCTATTGTAAATAGATGGATAAAATCAAATGAACAACACACTACACTAGTGGTTCAAGTTAAACTATTGTGTATATTTTTCTTTTTTATATCTACTTTTCACGTACAACCAAAGCTAATTTAACATTTCTTGTTTAATGTGGATATGGACATGTGTTTAAGCTATACAACATCTTATTCCTATACTATAATAAATAGATGGGCAAAATCAAATTAATAACATGCCTCAGCATCTTAGTGGCCCACAATAAACTATCATATGTGTTCTTCTACTTCTTTTTCTCCTTTACCTCTACTTTCACATAAGCTCAAGGCTAATTGAGTAGTTCCGTCAAGTGTACATTAATGTTCTTGTTGATTGTAGAATGCAGGCAATGAAGCTGTTTGTTCAGGAAGATATGCAGAAGCTCTGGATCATTATAGTACTGCATTAGCAAGTAATGTTGAATCGCGCCCTTTTGCAGCAATATGCTTCTGCAATCGTGCTGCAGCTTATCAAGCCTTGGATCAAATTACCGATGCTATTGCGGATTGTAGTTTAGCTATAGCCCTTGATGGAAATTACTGTAAGGTATAAATTCCAAGTACATTTCAAACCCAATGTGCTAGTATCAATAGCTCCTATAAACCATATTTTTTGTATATTACGTAAATGCTAAAAACATGGAGTTAACATTGTGGACAGCTAAGAGCTAATCTTACAGTAGTTAACAAACTTGATTTGTAAAATTGGCTTTAAAATTTCTGGAAGGAATGAATTAACTACTTGTGTTGAAAATGAAGAAAAAAGAAAGAAAATCCTTGACAATAAGCAATATTCACACAGAAATGTCAAAAATTTTATTCAACTTGTTTATTATGCTTAATCTATTACATGATTTCGATGATGGATTTCAAATAAGGTTTCATCTCTCTTTTTGTCATGCTGAACTTTTATCCTAGTAGATGTGCTAGTTGTAAGTACGTAGTATTGATGTGCAGTCATTACATCATATGTCTCTGTTAGTGATAGCCAAACCTTTATTTTTAGATGGAAAACTCATTGATTGATAAGATTGCTAATCATCAGTAAGGTTAGTTACTAATGGAGTTTATGTTTTAAGTCGCATGTTTGATTTAGGGTAAAAGACATGGAGCTCTCCTGTAGTTTAAGAATCTTTAGAAAATCCTATAATCTATAAAATTCTAGAAAAAAACTCCTAATTTTTAATTTTTCAGGAAAAAAATTTCTCTTCGATTTTGGTTAAAAAATAATGATGAAACACACATGGTATGAATATTATATGCGAATTAATCAAATGTCACTTATATGATAACCCAATTTAGTTCTTAAACTTGATTTGAGTCATTTAAACTTGATTTAAATTAATAATTTAAGATAATTATAATAAATTATTAGTTTAGGTCGGGTTTAATTAGTTTGATTCATGTTTAAAAGATCATCATGTAAGTAGTATTTGATTGGTCCATGTGTGATCTTCATATTGCATGTATTTTATCGTTATTTTTTAACCAAAGTCTAAGAGAACTGACTTTTCCAGAAAATTGAAAATTATGAGCTTTAAAAAAAAAAAGATTAAGGGTTTTTCATAAAGTTTTGAAAACTACAAGGGAGTTCTGTGTTGTTTACCCTTTAATTTATTTTATTTTTGTATCATTATAGAATGATTCCCCTTTACTACTGGGGAAGTGTAAAACAAAGAAAGACAAATGCTAGCTCCAAAACCTGGTGGATTACTGTTTAAAATATTTTAAAATATAAAATTTAGTTATTTTTTGCAATTCTACTTTCAACAGCCCAAAACATAACACATCATACCTAATAGTGTTAAAGAGATAACCAACATGGCAAGGGGGAGCAATAAACCAGAGAGCCAAAGATTTGGGTGCCTGCATGAAACAGAAAATCAGACGGGGTATTTCATGTTGGCCAAATAACTAGATATTTGGTCAATTGATTACTGAGAGATGAGAGAGAGGGAGAGGGAGAACAAGCATAAACCATAACATAGATGCTAGAGACTGTGATGCAAAGGAATTGGACCAGCAAAAACCCGACTAGGATACCTTGGAGATGATGCAAAAGAACTGCAAACCAAAATACAGATGCATCTGTTGCAGAGAGATGAGCAGGAGGAAGTTGTGAGAGAAATGCAGAATAGTGTTTTTAATTTTTGGTTTAGGGAAAAAAGCATTTTTGATGCATTTCCTTGTAGTTTTAAAATGTTATGATATGGTTTGCAGTGTATCAAGTGCATTTTCTCCCCCAACATGTTTTTGCAACGCTTAAAACTCCCAATTCAGGCATCTTGTGCTTTATAGTTGAAATCAATCTTGTACAACTTCTGTGTTCTAACCCTAATGGGAAGCAAGTGTTGACACCCAAATTCTTTATTGGCATTTTTGTCTTGACTTTTATTCTTTGGGCAGGCAATTTCTAGGAGAGCCACTTTACATGAGATGATCAGAGATTACGGGCATGCAGCCAGTGATCTCCAAAGACTCATCTCCATTCTTGAGAGTCAATCACAAGAAAAGTCCAGTCAGTTTGGCAGGGCTGGTAGATCTGCTAGCATCAGAAAAGAATTAAGACAAGCCCAACATCGATTGTCCTTGATGGAAGAGGAAGCAAAAAAAGGAATTCCGTTGGATTTATACTTTATCCTGTAAGTTATCATTCAATTTGGTTATCCTGTAAGTTATCATTCAATTTGGCTGTGACAATTAATTTTCAGCTATAAAACTGCTGTCCAATAAATAAAAGTTATGCAACTATTCTAAAACTATAATGATCTTACTGTTACAATCACTTTCCTGTGAACACTTATTTCATTGTTATGATGTTTGAGGAAATTTTTTTAGTTGCTTTAATTATTTTGTTCTCTGTGTTAGGGAGTATGGAAGGGGAGTCCATTCTCTTAGGAGGATGAGTTCCTGATGATGATTTTCCTATACACATCTTTTTATTTAATCTGGCATTATTCCTACCTAACAAACAAGAATGTAAACCATCTTCATGTACATGTGCTGGGCCCAAATTTCTGTTTCCTTAGAAGCAATTTGTTCCAAGTGTTAATGCATGTGAATGTGTTCACCATCTCATAAGTTATGACGTTCTACCCTACTTGTGAGCGGACTTATACTTTATAATCTGCTTCTGAAACATACTTAGTTCAATTTTGTGGGATATGTGCCACAGGAAGCATTAATACCAGGGAAAACAATCTTTAGTTTCTGTTGCTTTACATTTTTGTGCTTTGTCTCTGGAAGTTCAGATGCCATTCTTTTTGCATTCTCGCGCATGGGAGTAAATGATCTGATTGAGTCAAGTTGGGACTGGCCTTGTAGTTCAACTTGCTAGTCCAAAAAATTGAAATAACAGCCAACTTATGTGATATAAAAAATCTACTGCTTGTAAATGGAGCTGATGTAAGTTTTCGCGATCAGGCCATGCTTGTGCATTGCATTGCATTTTGGAGTGTTCAAAATTTTCTTCACTAATCTTCCTTTATATGAACTAAATATAATTTATTGGGTCAAAACAAATAACAATGACTCAAAACAAAGTATGCAGCATCCTGACAATGTGTCCAAGGCTTTGCATTCTGTTGTTTTATCAAGCTCATAAGTTAGTATGGAAGAGAGACTGCTTGAATTAAAGAAGCCATGAAAGGTAGATTGGCATTGTGAAAAATGGACACAGGTTCCTCTGCATAGATCATAGAGAAATGAGTTGCGGAATGTTGTTTGCATTTGGTAGGTTGGTTGAGTTAATGAACCAATTATTGCTTCTTATATTACTGGAGTAACTGAGACTGTACCGTCCTTGCTGCTCTGTGATGTGACTTATTCTAACTTTCTTAGTTAACTACTGCTTTCCAGTGGAATAAAAAAATCTGATGCTGCAAATGATGTAAAGAAGGCATACCGGAAAGCAGCATTAAGACATCACCCAGACAAGGTGTGTCCTTCTGTGATGCATATGATTCTTCCAAAAATCTCATATCTTGAAGCAGTCGAAAAACTCTTTATTTATTTCTGCAGTTCCTGATACTCTTCATATTTGCTTCTTATTATTAGATTTTATTTATCTTATAGGCTGGTCAATCTCTGGCAAGAAGTCAAAGTGGATATGAGGGGAGACTCTGGAAGGAAATTGTCCATGAGGTTCATGCTGATGCTCACAGGTTGTTTAAAATGATTGGAGAAGCTTATGCAATACTCTCTGACCCTACAAAGGTATGGTATATTTTTCATGTGATGTAGAAAGGTTTCTGTGATTGATTATCAATTAGAGTTTGAGAATTACCTGGATCTAAAGGAGCTGTCCAAGCTTTTGTGTATGGTTGATTCATAAATTCCCAGCTATTTGTTGCTCGTGTTTGAACTGCACATGTACTTTTTATATCTTTAATCGCAGTGCTAAATGAAATGATTAGCTTAGATGTTTTTTCTTTTATTCCTTCTTTCTATCTCTTAAAGTTTATTTTTGTCTTCATGTTATCTGTTTTATTTGCTGGTTTGTCTTGAGGTTTTCAACCTAGCAAATTGTTTCATGTTGGAGAGACCATCATCCAAAAGAAGTAATTAGCATCCTTAGTCATGGTAGCATTCTATTTATGGTTGCAATACGATAATGTCATCTCTCCGGATAATGGAAACTAGAATACAAGGACCCTAATTTCCTACAGCTGATCTTGTATCTTGAGGCTATTCAATATGTAAATCTTCTTGTTCCAATGGTCTAAATTTTGAATTCATGAACACTCCTGTGAGCTGTCTAATTTTCTACAACTTCAGCGAAATTGTTGCAATTGCTCATTCGGTGATCATTATTTGATTTGTAATTTTGGCTCCTAAAGGCTACTATTTTCTGTCAACAGCGTTCAGAGTATGATTTTGACGAAGAAACTAGAAAGAAAACTAAAGAAAGCAATGGAAGCGGCAGGAATGGAAAGTCATCAGATGGACACAGCAATCCATTTGCAAGGGGTTATTGCCAAAGATATTCAAAGGATAGTTGGAAGCATTATGGTAATTCACGTTCTCGGTGGTGAGAAACAAATGGAGGTCTTTCGATCCTTATGCAAACAGATTATCGTGATTGATAATGCCCTATGAACTACCGAAGTAGCTCAGTACAATTCGTGGATGCATGTGGCTACCTCTCCTTTCCAACAATTCATGAAAATCCAAAAGTTGATCTAAGGATAAGAAATGGGTCATTTCCCAAGTTTTATTTTGGATATAGGGAGTGAGATATGGAGGCTTAGACACACAATACACATTCTTAAGGTGGAAGGAAGACAATGGAGGAAATTCAGATTTATTAGACCATTAATGTGCGTAAATAATTCATGACTTCCCTCTCTGCTCTTTCCAACATTTGTTAAGTAGCATAAAGACACGAGGCAATGGATGTGGAATTACTGCTTTTGCTGTTTCTTTTTGGGTATTGTTTGTGAAGCACAGTTTGATTGTGATTAGAGTGCCTCACACCAAGAGTGGGAATGTTGCTTCTTCGAGAAAACGATCGTGACCGTTCTTTCTGGATACTTACTGGAAAGTTTGGTAGCACGAGTGATACGGAAATTTCAAGAAAACAAGGTTTTTGAAATTCTCTAATTCTATTGAATCAAAACCTTATTCTAAGAACGTGCTATAACAAACTCCAAATCAAAAATTTGAGATCCAATTTCAAAGAAATCATAAATTAATTTATGTTGCAAGTATTTATTTATTGATGAAAATCAATTATTCGAAGTAAACATGAAAATGTTCACGCTTTCCTTGAAGAGTTCACTTCTAAAATTTTATTAATCATCTAAATCTATGGTTACAAGGTTATAATAAGGTATAAATACCTTTGAACAAGTTAACCCTAATAGGAATGAGTTTGCAAGCCTATTGAATGAAAACTAGGCTAATCCTAACAAATCTAGGAGTATCTAACCCATTGAACCTAATCTGATCCATGTCCTTTTAGGAATGGGCTAAACACATTAAAAAAATAATAAGTTCATAAATAAGTACTTGGGCCTAAAATAAGAGAAAATAAATAACAAGCTCAAATTATCAAAAATAAGCCTAAAAGGTTAAGTGCTAGCCTCTTCCAACGTCTTCTTTAATAAAGTCACAAGCTTAGGCGAGCCTTGGTGTTCCTCTATTGGTGTTCCTCTATTGGTGTTTTGGCCTCCTCATGTACTTGGCTTGTGATTTAGGTTTGAACAAAAGCTTGCATTGCTTGTTTAAGCCTTGACGCTTATTGCGTTGTAATTAGACTACTTGGCAAAATAAGCTTATCTTGGCATGTGACACCTTGTTCTCCATTGCCATGGCTTCTTGTATCATTCCCTCCCTCCTTAAAAGGATTCGTCCTCGAATTAGCCCCTGCATTATCAAATGGAGAGAGATCAGCAACATTAAACGTAGCAGATACTTGATACTCATTCGGTAAATCAATCTGATGTTCAATCCCCCTCAATAGTGGTAATCCTTTAGGCAACTCATCTAGAAAAACATCAGAGTATTCCTACAAAACAAGTTTCACAGCACTAAGCAAAGAAAGGTCAAGGTCAGTCCCAGTATAAAACAACTCCTCATACATAAGCAAAACCAATGGTTTCTGCGTGCATATGATCTTCCTCAACTCTTTCTCTTTTGCAAAGAAAGTACTCTTTTTTTTCCACTCTTCTTTTCACTCTTCTCTCCTTTTTCAATTGCACTACTCTCTTTCTTTTGCTCACTAGTGCAATTACTCTCAGTTGGGCCTTTGTTCTTATTTTCTTGAATGGCTTCTTTTTCTTTTTTTCTTTTTAACTCTCGTCCTTTCAAAATTTCTGTTCTTCCATGGCTTTTTCAAGCCTCAACTGATCCTCATGAACTTCTCTTAGTGAAAGGGGCGCCAATGTGAAGTGTTTCTCTCCTATCTTGAATGAATACCTATTTTTGAATCCATCATACACTACAAGCTTATCATATTGTCATGGTATCCTCAATAGTAAATGACCAGCATGAATAGGAACTACATCATACAACCCTTCATCAGAATATCTCCCAATTGAGAACGCCACTAGCACTTGCTTCTTTACCCTAACCTCCCCACATTCATTAAGCTATTGCAACTTATAAGGACTAGAGTGCTTAATGAGAGGCAAAGACAATTTCTCAACCAAAACTGTGCTTATAACATTGGTGTAACTACCTCCATCAATTATTAAACAGCACATCTTACCCTTAATTAAGCAATGTGTATGGAAGATATTTTCCCTCTGCTCATCTACTTCTACCTTCTCTTGCACATTGAGAGCATGCCTAACCACAAGGGCTTTAGCTTAGACAGGTTCCTCTACCTCCACATCACTATAATCCTCAAGCTCAAGCATTTCTTCCTCATCACTCTCTTGGGACTCAATTCCCCCATCATCTCTCAAAAGCATAACCTTTCTATTTGGGCATTATGAAGCAATATCACCAGATCCCAAACACTTAAAACATTTAATGCTAGAATGCTTACTAAAAGAAGCTTGAGTATTAGGTGTACCTTTAAGGTTAAACCCTACATTTGGCCTTTTGGGTGTCTCCTTAAAGTTCAATCCCTTGTCTTTCGACTTCTCCTCTTTCTTGGGCCATTTTGAACTCCATGATTGGCTAGAATTTGCCCCATTCCTTGTTGCTACTCTAGTTCAATTTGCTTTTCCACCTTCATGGTCATGTTCACCATGACCTCAATCTCTACATAGTGTTGCAATTCTACCATATTAGCTACCTCCCTGTTTAAACCATTCAAGAACCGTGCCATGGTTGCCTCCAGGTCCTCCTTTATATTGGCTTGGATCATAGCTATCTCCATCTCCTTGTGGTAGTCCTCCACTGATTTAGACCCCTGAGTGAGTCTCTGAAGTTTCTAATGCATCTCCCTATAATAGTAAGA
>JANKOE010000005.1:51638666-51654029 GCA_026284465.1 Erythroxylum citrifolium | reverse complement strand
CTGATATAATGCCTCAATCTGTTCAGAACCAATCTGCTCAAAATAACTAAATAAATAAGTAACCCATTTTCATAATACTCAACAAATTAATAAGGCCCATATTTCTACATACCAATTCCTCAATAACAGAAACAACTAAATTCACACTTCGATAATTGCATCAATTCCTCAACAAACTAGGAAGCTCCCAGCTTTCTACATACTAGTCCACAATTGGAAAAAAAAAACACTGACTACTGCACAATTCCTCAACAAAATTAAAGTTCTCCCATCTTTACATGCCAGTCCCTCTATTAAAAAAAGCAAACACTTTGACCATTGTATCAATTCCTCGACAAAATTAAAAAGCTGCCATCTTTCTACGCAGCAACCCTCTATAACGAAAACAAATAGATTCTCACTTCAACTATTGCATCGATTGCTCCATAAAATTAGAAATCCCCCATCTTTCTAAATACCAATCTCTCAATATCAAAAACAAACAAATTCTCACCTGGTAACGGTCACGAAGCATCTGGAGATTGTATTGCTTATCAGATCTTAACTCCTGAACCGCGCTTCCATTCTGCAAAAACGCCACCAATGGCGCTGCCGCCTCCTCCAACGCTTTCAATCTTGACACTACCTCCAATCTTCTCTCCACCATATCTAACATAGTAAAAACAACAACAAAGAAAAAGCACTATAACTGTAATACTTCAACGAGGAAAGAAGAAAATAACTAAAGAACAAACCTTGAGGAACATCATCAGTGTGATAGAGACTCTTGTGGATGTCCATGGCGTAATCGACCATGTTAGTGTTATTGAGTAGTTGTATTTTGGATTTCAAGATCTGCTCATCAGGGTAGAGCTGCCGTTCCTGCAGAAACTCCAGAAGAGGGAACACCAAGTGTCTGTCAAGATTCGGAGCAAGTATCGGCGTCAAATCGTAGTCCGCCATATCCGATGAAACCTAAGAAAGAAGTCGAAAGTAGTACTAAGAGCCGCAATAGAACAAACCCCGTCACTAAAGTTGCCTTCTTTCTCTTTTAAACTAATTTCTAATTACGTCCCTCTAAATTACGATTGGTGGGAATTTCTTTCCGTTTAATTTTGACGAAATATATCAATCTATCTTTAAATTTTATCAAAAAAGAAGCCAATTTTTACAGTAAATTTGATTTATTAGATAACTTTTAAAGTGAAAATTCACTCCAAAATATTCTTTATTTAAATAAAATTTAATAACAAGTCTTTACATTAGTTTTTAATATAAATGAGCTAATATTACTAATTAGAGATAAAACTTATTTTTTTCAATTTGAACTTAATTTAAAACTTCATCATTACTAAAATATGCAGCCTAAACTCGATTCGAACATTGAAGTACTTTAGTATAATTGATCAGATTAATGACGTTTTGATCTTAGGTTTCAAGTCATCCCCAAGCTTAATCAACTCAAATATGATCTACTAACTTTGGTCAGTCAAAATCCAATTATCACCCTTGTTGAAAATTCTTTAATTCTAACATCACTATTAACTTCTATTTAAATAAACTACGTTTAAATGAATTTTAATCTAAAAGTTAATTTACAAATATTAAACATTAATTTTTACAAAAATATTAAGAATAAATATGTATTTTAATTATAAAATAATGTTAACATAAAATTACCAAGCCACAAAATATTTATTAAATAAACACCAAGCCAAAGCAATGATCAAGTAGAAAGCAACATATAAATAAGCTAGATTTAGGTAAGATATCTTTAGGACTTTGCGATGTTTTAACTTACATATGATTTAATGCATAACTAATATAGTTGATCCCTACCCTGTAGATCTCACAGGCAAGTGCTTATATCAAACTATAATATAGTGTTAGTGAATATAGAGTGTCGATCCCAACTTAGCGTTCATCCTACCTAGTGATGCGAATGTTAATAAGGATTTATTGAAACATAAACACTAAATGAATTACTTGGATCGCTTCACTTAAATCAGACTTATTCAAACCCAATGACCCAATGCCTTAGTTGAAAAGGAATTAAAAGAAATCATAATAAGATTGACATCACACACTAATGGATCAAATATTAGTGTTATAAGTCAGATAAGAAAGTCATAAGAATGTTTGTTCTTGATAAGTTCAAGCCTAGGTTAGAACCAAGGAAGGAGAAAACCTCTCTAGTTGATATATCTAACTAAGATAATATGTCCATTCACATTTCTTTTAGGTGTGTTCTATATTAGCACCCTTAATAACACAATCTTGGCGAACAAACACCCAATTGATTAGTTCTAGCCCAAAAAGAAACCTAATAATTATTACAGTAAGATAATGGCCCCAAATAACATAAAACACAAGCCTCAATTAAGACAAACAACCTAAAACATGTTCATCCTCAACATCTTTTTAATATCAGCCCTTATGTATGGTATAGGTTCATCTCTTCTAGATTCCATGTCCAATTCAAGTCCTTTGCCCAAAACTTCATCTTGCTCCATAATTTATATGATTAAGGCTCTAAGTGCGTCTTAAATCACTTTAGTTTTAGAGTGTGTAATTGGATTAGTTGTTATACTTAACGGAGATTTCATTGACGTCCCAAGCTGGCTCTCATCATTCCCCTTCTCCATAAAAGGATTTATCTTTAAATCATCACCTACATAAAAAGAAGCAAGATGAGAGACATTAAATGTAGCACTAACTTATAGTCACTTGTAAGTCCAAGTTGTAGACGTTATTACTAATGCACTTATTAGATGCATATTTGACTATAATTATACCCCATATTTCATGCATTTTGCTTGATATTTTATAGTTTTGTTTTATATTTGGTACTTAATTTGCTCCAAGTTCATTTATAGATGTAATTGCCTTCATAAAAAAATGAGAAGAATTGGAATGAAATCATGGCATGAAACGAAAATTTAAAGCAACTTGGACTTATATGGCCACGTATATGCCCATGCAAGTCTCTATGATCGTCTAAAGTCACAATTTTAGGTATGTTGGAGCTACACGACCATATAAGTAACCATGTATGTCTTAGAAATCTAGTTTTCACTATAAAAGGATGTGAAAGGAGGCGAAACAAGGAAAGCAAAATTATTAAGCAATTTAAAGACGTAAGACACATAGAGAGGTGACGCTTTTGATTAAAGGATGGGGAAAAAACAAATAATTAATCAAAAGATTCATTAGATAACTTCATGAAATCTAAAATAGCAAGAAGATTCAATAAAAGAGAAAGTGATATTTAGAATTATGATATCTTTGCTTTCTATTAGCTTTTTATCATGTTTATCTTTGATTTTGCTCTCTATGATTAGTAACTAAACTTGTTTAGTGTCCAAGTGTAATGAACCCTAGTTTAAGAAACCAATATGTTTTAATATTTTGTTTAATGCAATTATATTGATTGATTTATTGCAATTCTTAGGGGGATTCATCACTTGGACACCACTACTTGATATTGAATTTTCTTTGTATTATACTTTTCCAAAGTTCATAATTGTTTAATATTAGTTTAGTTTATTTGTTTAGCTTTACTTTTAATTAAAAACCAAAATTAGATTCTTAGGCTAGATATTAGGAAAAAAAGTAATTACTGGTATTTACAGTCTTTGTGACATCGACCTGTACTTACGTATGCTAGCTATAGTTATGTCGTGCACTTATAGTAAAATTAATATTGAACTTAACCCTAGGTTCAGTCAAGCTTTTGGCATAATTTTTAGGGACGATAATATTAGGAAAGCCTAGATTCTATTATTTTAACCATTATTTTGTGTATTTATTTTATTTTATTTCACTTTATTTTTGTCTTGCTCATTTAATTATCTTTTGAGCTTCTCTACTTTGAATTTGAGTTTGTGACTTATTGTTAGGATTTAAGATTCATTGTTATAGCCACAACTCACAATGGAAGGATGGAGCGATCAATATTCTTATGAGAGTTATGATATGTCATTGCAATAAGTAACATCACCATATTGGAAAGAGATGTTTCTTGAAATATTTTTGGAAGTTTAATTGATATCCATGTCATGTTGCACCATTTGTGGGAGTAATTATTACAATCATGAATGTTGACACCAAACTATATGTGGAAGCAACCAAACATATAATTCTAGCCTCAGAATGTTCCCAATAAGATTACGTATAATTTAGAGTGGAGCAACCCTTTACAATAACAAGAAGAAGAAAGTATTACAAATAAAATAATGGAATACCTTTCCAAGAGTGAAGCTAGCTGACGTGAATATGAGGAGAGATTTTCTTCACCTGAATATATTGAGTATAATACCTCAAACTATCTAAGCTTACTAACATCTCATAATGAAGAAGAGATAAAGGTCGATTTCATGAATGAAGTTGCATCTCAAGAAGGTGAGGAAGTAATTATTGTTGTAGGAGAGGATGATGAACAAATGACAAAGGTAGCAGAGGAAGAAGAAGAGGAAGTCAAGATGTGGAAAAAGATGATTGAAGTAGAAAAAGAGGAAGAAGCCTTTGTCCAGGAAGAGATAAGTGGAAGAGTGGACAAAGGAGATTAAGGAAGAACTAAAGGAAGAGCTAATTGAGGAAACTGTTGATGAATCATTGGTAGTTACCTTGAGTATAGAGGGTTCCCACTTCCTACATAATAGACTGCTTATGTCAACTGAAGATTCAAGGAGTTTTGTTATCCCTTATTTTATTAATAGTTTGTCATTGAAAAGGGAAGTAATGGAGTCTAATGGAGTTATTAATTTGATACATTATTCCCTCATCATTATCTAGCAACAAAAGGCCTATTTATAGCTACTAAATTGCTTTGGGGAGAAACAAGTAGAGATGACGGTAACATGTAGAGTACATTGAGCTGACGATGTTATATAAACGATGCATAGGAGGCAACCCATGAATTAGGATAGGTTTTATTTTAAATTTTATGTTATTTGTATTTTCATATAGCTTTTATTTTAAATTTTATGTTATTTATATTTTCATATTTCATATTTATTTTCTTTGGTTTTATATTTATATTTTTTATTGTTTTATCCATTTTCTTTATATTTTGCAAGGATGTTAGTATCTAGTATAAGATGCACAATCCCAAATTTCATCAAAATCATAAATAAAAAATTCTTATTACTTAGGGAAGTACCAAACTCTACTTTCTTAGTTATAGTATATGCTTATATTGTGTATATTGGTAATAATGTACAATTTTAAGTTTGGGGGAAGGGGATTTTCTTAAGATTATTATAAGCTTTGTTATTAAATTTTATTAACTAATATCCTCAATCAATTAAAAATTTTCCATAAGTACTTTATTTCATTATTGATTATTGGATTTAATTAGTATGCAAAAGGATGATAGTTATAATGAAATTTTCTTTATAAGTCATATTGTTAGTAATCATTGAAATAGTAAATTTGAAAGAAAATTACATATCGTTTGCACACATATGACCATCTTTTTTGTGAGATTTTGAGCGTTGAGAACAAAAATTTATACATTTAAAAGCTCTTTTATTCTTTCATATGTTGAACAATTATAGAACTTACTTTTATGATGCATATTAGGATCATAATTGTTAAATTAGAAGCAATGAAGTGAGAAAGGCATTTAGATTCAACACTTGTTTAGGCAATTTCTCTGATATTTACCTTACTATAATTTTTCTTTGCGAATAACTAATTTTGAGCCTTAGCCTTTTTCATTAATTATAAACACATTGTTAACCTTTATCCTATTTTTCTTTGAAAGCCTTTTTTAAAATTATTTTGAACATTGAAGGTTATTTACATTACTCAAATGTTTGAAACTTGAAAATTTGAAGTTCCAATATTTCTTTAATCGTTGTACAAGATGAATGCTCAAAAACATTTTCAAAAAAATTTGCGAGAAAAAATGGTATAGTACCAATGGATTTATAATGAAAGGACGTGTATATTGTCAACAAGTTTCTTGTAATGTTTCCTTTGTAAATTTCCTTCAAATTTATTACATTTTTATTATCCCAATCATACCTTACCTAAGCATCATTAAAGCCTTACAAAAACCTTTTGATTTTTGTTTCTAGTTTACATAAAAGTGGTGGAGATGTGATTGATAGATGCATAATTAATCATATTTATAGCCCATATTTGATGTATTTTTGCTTGATATTTTATACATTTATTGTATATTTGTTACTTAATTTGCTCAAAGTGTGCTTATAGGTTATAATTGCCTTCATGGACCAAAAGGAGAAGAATTTATATGAAAATTCTGCATAAAATGAAGATGTTAAGTAAAGAAGGGTACACAGCTGTGTATCAACCTATCTACTTCTCTCAGGCTATTCATCATTGTGAATGTTGGGTATTTTGGGTTATACACATTCTAGTACACAGTCGTGTATCAAACTATGCATCATCCAAAACCCTAAAAATTACTATAAACAGATGTGTTCGGAGGCAAAAGAAGAGATCAGACATTAAGAGGTGATTGAAAAGGCTGAGATTGTACAAAAGGGGCAATTTTGATTCATAGAAGTGAAAATCATCGAAAGATCAATCAGAATATGATTAAACCTCTACCTTGCAAGAATATTTGATACGAGACAAGTAAGGAGATTTAGGATTATGAACCCATTGTTTTCAAATCATTTTGTTTGTTTGTGTTAGATTTCATGTTATATAATGTGTAACTAAATTCTTATAGTGCCTCGATTAGATGAACACTAGTTTTGTGCAACAATATGTTTTGATTCTTTTATTAATGAATTTTTTTATTCATATATTGTGATTCACTTATGTGTTTGATATTTGTTCTAATAGATCTAGAATATTAGTGCATAATCTAATTTCATAATATAGAGATTGAGAAACTTTATGTGTGAATAGATCTACTATAATTGGAAGGAGTTGACTGCAACCCTAAATATAGGATGACATAAATCCTTTAGATTAGAGTTAAACCTAATAGTGAGATTCACAAATCGATAAAGCAATTATATAAATTTTAACCTGAGTAATTTGATTAATAACCTTAGGATTAGTTATTATTAGACTCAATAGTGAGCTATTAACATACCATAGAAATTTCTACGGTCCAATAAATCAACAAGACAATTGCATAATAAAAGATCAATAAATTAAGGATATTTAGTGGGATTCGAAACCTAAACACTAATTCTCGATATCGGTCATTTCCTAACTGATTTCTTAATTCTCTATTCAATCTTGTTGCCTATTTTATTTTATTTGTTTAAGTTTTAATTTATTTAATTAAAAATCACAATCAAATTCCTAGACTAGATAATAGGTAACAGTAACTACTAATATTCATCATGTTCATGGGATTGACCCGTACTTATGGGTACTAGATAAAACTACGTTGTGCACTTGTAGTTGATTCTTAATTGAAAAACTTAGAAAAAGTTAATCAAGTTTTTGGCACCATTGTCAGGAACTTTTATGTTAAGAAAATTAGTTTTATTAATCTAGTCATTACTTATTTTTTGTTTACTTTGCTTTATTTCTTTTTTTATTTTACATTATTTTATTTGTTTAATTTATTTCTTTAGCTTAGAATTAGACTCCTGGTCAGTTTATGAACTGGAGTATATATGAGCTCTTACTAGAAGCAAATCCTAAAATAGAAAGAACAATGCTAAGGAATCTTCATAGGACTAATATGAGAGAGTTTGAACTAGATCGTAAGATAGAAGGCTTGGAAGGTCACATGGATAAAAAAGAATCTAATAACATAGCTAACTAACCATATACATTGTTCGACTACGTTAGGCCAAACCTAATTGGTTCAGAATCTAGCATAGTGAGATCAATTGTTCAGGTGAATAATTTCAAGATCAAGCCAACCGTTATCTAGATGGTATAGTAATCAGTCCAGTTCGATGGACTCTAGGATGTAGACCCCAATGCACATATCTCTAACTTTTTAGAGATATGTGATGATGCAATTAAAATCAATGGAGCAAATGATGATGCAATTAGATTATGTCTATTTCCACTCTCCCTTAGAGGGAAGGCTAAATAGTGGTTGAATCTACACCACGTTCGCCTCATACTATATGGGGCCAAGTGGTGGAAAATTTTTTCCTTAAGTACTTTCCCCCTGTAAAGACTACGAAGATAAGGAACGACATCTTATCATAATGCCAAACTGACGGTGAATCATTTTATAACTTATGAGAGAGATTTAAGGAGATGCTTCGATGATGCCCATATTACAGACTACTAATAGGTTTTAAATGCATCGTATTTTAGGGTATAGTTTTATATGTGTGTAGTCGTTTATTTGATTGTTTATTATGTGTTTAGGTTAGAATTGAGTTAGTTTGCTAATTATTTATGTTTTAAGTGTTTTATGGGTTAGAATTGTGCTAGCTTGTTAATTATTTGTGTTTTAAGTGTTTTATGGATTAGTACAAGCTTTTGAGCTTAAATATTATGTTTATAAGGTACCTTGATGTGTTTACTAGTGTTTCATGGTTAATATCGAAGAACGGAGGAGTTTTGGAAGACATTCCGGCCGAAACAATAGCCCATGATTATGGCCTGATAGTGCACGATCGTGACAGAAAGGCCTGACATAGGCTACGATCGTGGCCTACGTCGGGCAGATGCATAGCCACTCCCAAACTTCACATTTCGAGGGATTTTTTGGACCTTTTAGACTCCAGAAAAACCTTAGTTTAACCCTAAACACAAAAGAACATAAATAGAACAAGTAGAACAAAAAGTGGGAGCTTCTTGCATCAACCATCATCACGAATCCCTAGAGAAAGTTCATTGAGAGATTGAGAAAGAGACGAAGGAAGAGAGATGTGGAGAAGAAGCCTACACAAAGTACTTCCCAGAACAGGAGGTTTCCCGTCGTTGTTGCCTCCATCATCCATTCGGATCTATTTTCTAGTGTATTTCTATTTTAATCTATGTCTAGAATTGGAATAGCTGTTAAGATAGGATTTAAGAATGTTGAAACTCACCTTCGGGTTATTTTTATCTTTGATTCAATAAAAATATGATTGTTTATGTGAATTGGATTCATTGTTATTGATTTCTGCATTTTCATAAATCGGTAATAGGCTGAGAGGGTGAATCGATGAAAAATAATTAAATTGGGCTAACAATAGTTAAGTAATTTAATAAGAACGAGAAATCGTTCAAATTGATAATTGTGTTACGAGAGATCTCACTTCAGTTCAGGTAGTCTAGTAGAAAACTTAAGATCTAATTAGGGTTTGGATAAATTGTGAATTGAAAATTTGTAATTTTCCATAATCTGATTAGAGTTTATAATTTAGGGCTTTTGGTTATAACTCGAGAGAGAGTAACTAACCCTAGGATAGTCTAGGACTAATAATCTGACATTTCATAATTAATTAGGTTAGTGTCAAAGATAGGTAAAAATTTCCCCTTTCTCTCAATTGGTAGTTCTTTAGGTTGATTCTTGGTGTGTGCATTGCAATTTGCTTATTTGTTAATATTTCGTGATTAATTCTTGAGTTGAATTGGTTGATTGAATTGCGTTATTATTTTAGCTTAGTTACAGTTGAATTCCTACAATTTGTTTCGGCTTTATATTTTGGGATTAGATTAACCTTTCTTGTGGGATCGACACCTTAGATATTACACGAACGACCCAAACGCTTGTGAAATATCGAGGCTACACATATCGGGAAAATCGTGATCAAGTTTGGCACCGTTGTCAGGGAAGCGATTAGTTTAGTTCTTTAGTCTAAGGCTTTTTCATGATCTGTTGTTTCAAATAATTAATATAAAAAAAAAGAAGAAGACATTTAGGGGCATAAAGTAGAGACAAATCAAGAAATTTTAGAGTGAGAATGAGACATCTGAAGAGCTAGATGCCAAGAAGAAATGGAAAGAACGATCATAGAGGATGTATATTATAGGGAGCAAGGAACTTTTGCAAACTACTATGAGGCACAGTATGGTTAGAAAAGTAACGATCCTTATTGGAACATGTACACTCCAAGGTGGTATAACCACTCGGATTTCTACTGGTTTAACAATGCAAGTACTCACATGGGACATCAAGGTCTGTTTGAATTTCAGCAAGATGAGTACAGTTCATGGGATTCAAAATTGGACAAAATCATGGATAAGCTAACATACATGGAAGAGAACTAGAAGAGACTGGAAGAGCAATTTGATCAAGTAATAGAAATTCATGCCTCGTCTATTCACAACCTAAAGATTCGAGTGAGGCAACTTTTTCGCGAAATTTGTAAGAGAAGTATGGAAGACTCTCTAAATAATATGGAAGTACATCAAATAGAGCAATACGAGGCTCTCACACCTAAGAATGGGGAGAGCCAGAATATCAGTGGAAAATTAAACTGAACCCCACCTTATTGAAGACCAAGAGACAAAGAAGGAGAATGAAGAAAAGAATGCCAATTGTTATTCACCAGTTCTTAATAAACCATGTGTGAACATGAAAAAATCTTTGGTAGATGTCCATGAAAAGAACCTTATCCTTTGGATTAATGATAACCAAATGACATTCAACATGAATGATGCATTAAAGAATCTGAAGTATAGTAGCTCATTCAGGATAATTGATGTATTTGAATCTTCTAAAAAACAAGAGGACAAAGAATAGATGTCAATAGACATCAAGTTTGAAGAAGCTATTAAAGTCTCTGTTCATAAAGCGAAAGAAGCAGAGGAGACAAAGGTGATTACCAAAGAAAGAGAGAAACTCACCTTTTTGCATGACAAACTGTTGGATTAGATGGAAGATTCGGGGCATTTTGTTATTCCCTATTTTATTGATAGTTTGTTAGAAAAAGGACATTATTAAGGTTAATTGGTTTTCTTAACTTTATTAATATTGTCCTTCTGATCATTTTGCAATTTGTAGCTTACTCACAGGCTTCAAAACTTATGTTGAACGAGAAGGATGGAAGCAAGTCGCTTAAAATTGATCCTGACTGAGTTTTAAAGGATGAAGGTCAAGCTAATGACCATAAATTAGCACGTTTAGTATTTAGGTTTAAATTATTGCGTAGTTAGATTTATTTTAAATTTCAAAATAAGTTCTTAATAATTTGGAATGTTTCAGAGTGCTAACTCTCTTACTCTTTTTGAAGCAATTATAAGATAGGGCAGTAATCATGGCTTCCCCCTGGTGTGTTTATGTACCCTTCTTATATTGAAGACAATGTGTTCTTTAAGTGTGGGGAGGATTATGTGCTTTTACCTTGAGTGTGAATTTTGCATATTGTATGATAGTTTGTTTACGTTGTATGATATGAATTGTGTGAATGGGTCAATGGCTAAGACTTAATGGGATAGATTTAGCCTTAAACATAGTCTTTTAGGTTGCAAAGATTTATTAGCTTGTGAAATTAGTGACCTAAGTTACTTAGGGCTAAATATACTGGTTAATTAGGATACGATGTTAGTCCATTCACCCTAGGAATTTGACATACTCATTTATAATTTTAGTTCAATCAAATAAGCAACATTATTATTACATTTTCATGGGAATGATTAGTTAAAGAAATAAGGTTGGAAAAATTTTGTGTGGAAAAAGGTTGTATAAATTTTAACTAAAACAACTATTCCGCTGGCCTTCGGGTTATGAATAAAGCTAGTAGCCAGTTGAGAATGTCACGTAGCTGAGTAACCGGACCGACACACATTACAAATGTGTGCCTTCGTGTAAAAAGGCTATAATGACATGCCAATTGTACAACTTAATAACAACATGACTTAGTTGACTAATCGGATTCATATTCATCACAAATGTTTGCCTCCGCTTAAAAGACTGGGTTTATGTCCTTAAAGAAAAATCAACAAAAGAATGTTTTCAAATACCTACCCAACTTGTTAGTAGCTTCATTTTTCATGAAAACGTAATGAGGAATAACTACACTTTTGTTTTGATTGAATGATTATCAATGTGTGTGTGCAAGTGATAGGGGTGAATAGACTTAACATTAAAATTTTGATTAGTTTGTATATTGAGTCCAAGGTGTTTAGACGCAGATTTTGCATGTTAATAATTTGAAACAACTTGAATGATTGTGTTTATAGTTAAATTATTTTGTGAAGTTGAAGCCATTGCCTCATTTGTGGCATTGAGTGTTTTGTGCTTTGTGTTGTTTGCTGTTTTGTTTGCTTAAGGATAAGCAAACATTTAAGTGTGGGGATGTTGATAGGTCTGAAATGTATCATATTTTAGGGTATAGTTTGATATGTGTTTAGTCGTTTATTCGATTGTTTAGCATGTGTTTAGGTTATAATTGTGTTAGTTTGTTAATTATTTGTGTTTAAGTGTTTTATGGGTTAGTGCAAGCTTTTAAGTTTAAATATTATGTTTATGAGATACCTTGATGTGTTTGCTAGTGTTTTAGGGTCAATATCAAAGAATGGAGGAGTTTCAGAAGACATTCGGGCCGAAACAATAGCCCACTATTGTGGCCTGATAGTGCACGATCATGACAAAAAGGCCTGACATAGGCCATGATCATGGCCTAAAGGGTTTCAGGCCACGATCATGGCTTGCGTCGGGCAGACGCATAGCCACTCCCAAACTTCGCATTTTGAGGGAGTTTTTGGACCTTTCAGACCTTGGAAAAGCCCTCGTTTAACCCTAAACACAAAAGAACATAAATATAATAAGTAGAACAAAAAGGGGGATCTTCTTGCATAAGCCACCATCACAAAACCCTAGAGAGAGTTCATCGAGAGATTGAGAAAGAGACAAGGAGAAGAAGCCTACACAAAGTACTTCCTCGAAACAGGAGGTTTCTTGTCTTTGCTACCTCCATCATCCATTCAGATGTATTTTCCAGTGTATTTCCATTTTTATCTATGTATAGAATTGGAATAACTGTTGAGGTAGGATTTATGAATGATGAGGATTGTCTAAACTCACCTTTAGGTTATTTTTATCTTTGATTCAATAAAAATTTGATTGTTTATGTGAATTGGATTCATTGTGATTGATTTCTACATTTTCATAATTTGATAATAGACTAAGAGGGTGAACCGATAAAAAATAATTAGATTGGGAGAGTTAGGTAATTTAATAAAAACGAGAAATTAATCAAATTGGTAATTGTGTGACGAGAGATCTCACATAGGTTCTGGTAGTCTAGTGGAAAACCTCAGATCTAATTAGGGTTTGCATAAATTATGAATTGAGAAATTGCAATTTTCCGTAATCTGATTAGGGTTAATTTAGGGCTTTTGGTTATAACTCGAGAGAAAGTAACCAACCCTAGGATAGTCTAGGACCAATAATCCGACATTTCATAATTAATTAGGTTAGTGTTGAAGATAGGTAAAAATTTTCCCTTTCTCTCAATTGGTAGTTAGGTTAATTCTTGGTGTGTGCATTGTAATTTGCTAATTTGTTAATATTTTGTGATTAACTCTTGAGTTGAATTGGTTGATTAAATTGATTGATTGAATTGTATAATTGTTTTAGCTTAGTTACAGTTGAATTCCTACAATTTGTTTCAACTTTAGAGTTTAGGATTAGATTAACCCTCCTCGTGGGATCAACACCTTAAATACTATGCGAACAACCCGTGCGCTTGCAAAATATTGAGGTTAAAATATTAAAACTACACATATCAGAAAAACCACGATCAACAACCACTGTGGATGTAAATCCAAACTTTCTATAATGGGCTAAGTCAAAGTACGAGGCAGCTGATAGATGTAGTAGTTAGAGGGATGCTAATCAATAAAACACTTGAAGCAACCCAAGAGTTGATTGAAGGCATAGCCATGAACAACTATCGGTGGTGCTTGGTTAAAGCATGAAAAATTAGGCTAGCAGGAGTTTATGAAGTAAATGTGGTGATGCAGTTGGAGAGCCAAGTGGAGGCCATGATTAAAAAGATAGATAGACTAATGATGTCTTCATAAGGAAGGGTAATGCAGCGTGAAGGGTGTAAGCTAGATCACCAAGGACATGAATGTCAATTAGTTCAACCCGAGCATGTGGATTATTTGGTGAATGCTCCTAGACCCCAAAACAATCCGTACAATAATAAATAATTCGTACAATAATAGATATAACCCTGGATGGAGAAACCACCTTAACTTTTCATAGGGCAATCAGGGACAAAAAAAGAAATAATCCCCCACTTGGATTCCAATTGTAAACATCACAACCAAAGAAGCTTGGTATAGATGAGCTGATTATGGTATTCATTTAAGAATTAAGGACAAAAAAAATTAGAAAATGGACTCATCCATATGAAATTTAAAGGTTAGAATGGAACAACTTACAATGTTAGTGGCGGAGAGATCAAAGGGGAGTTTGTTGAGCACAACAAAGACAAATCCTAAAAAGAGAATATGGAAATCGCCTAAACCATTGAGAAGAAGCTCTAAAAAGAGGAGAAGGAAATGACTACTGAGTGTCATTCAAAGCTAAATGTGGATTTTACTTAAAGAGGGTCAAAGAGTATCGACCTGCATTTCCATACCCTATTAGATTAAAGAGAAAATGATTGAAGGTAGAGGTAGATAAGATCCTTAATCTTTTATAAGAACTGAAGAAAGAGTTTCCTTAAGTAGAATGTCTTATGCAGAACCTAAAGGGTAAAGAATCATTAAAAGAGAAAGCATTAAACGAGGAAGACTTAACGAAGTTAGAGACTGAAGGGCTCAGCGATGAGAACTCCAACAAGAAGATTAAACTACTAGAAAAAAAAAGACCTAGGAATTTCTGTTCCCTTGTACCATATGTAGTTTAAAGTAGATAAGGCCTTAGCTGACCTATGGGTCGGTATAAATATGATGCCTTTTACCTTATTTGAAGAAAATAAGAATAGGAGAACTTGAATTAACTAGGATATGTGTTCAAATTGCTGATAGAACACTAAAACATCCTAGGGGAATAGTAAAGGATGTACTTATTAAGGTTGATAAGTACACGTTCCCATCTGGTTTTATCATTATAGACATAAAGGAAGATTTCGAGGTACCTTTAGTCCTCGGACAACCATTCCTATCAACTGCCAAGTCACTCATAGATATTGGTGGAGGCAAGTTAACATTGAGAGTAAGGGATGAATAGGTTACATTTAGACTCTCTAATGTTAGAAGTAATTCTCATGAAGTAATTTTCTTGAAGTAATCATGTCAAGATGTTTTACAGGGCTCTAAATATACGGATCCACCATAACTATTAGGAATAAACCAAAAGAAAAGAGTGACAAAAAGAGTCAAAAGGTAGCCCACCTACAGGTTATGGAACCTACGGTAAGGCTACAACACAATTTATATAAGCCATTTGATTGAACCGAATTTATACTATAAATTAGCCCTATTTTCTTAAGTAATTATGCACTTGTTGACTCCTGGTTTATGATTTTTATGCTT
>JANKOE010000005.1:51612125-51622206 GCA_026284465.1 Erythroxylum citrifolium | reverse complement strand
TTATCATGTCATGCCATGAAAGACGAATGGCTTTTTGTATGATGAATTATGACCATGTTATACCTTGAAAAAGGTTATGACATTTTGAATTGAATTATGAGCATGATGATGCTATGCCTTGTATTATGGCATTTTGATTGAATGGAAAGAAGAAAATCATGAGAATATGAATTTGTGATTGATTGAATTGAGCATAAGATTTGATTATGTGCTTTGTTTGGGCGAGAGAGGAACCGTTTCATAGTCACGTGCACGTCAACGTGAAGCCTTCTCCCGGCTACCAGCTTATGGCCCACGAGATCCAAAAAATGGACTCGTTTTATTCTCGGTGTAAACTTCGGTTTCTCTGTTTTGTTCCACGGAACCCTCGAGCTATTTATTTGTGCATTTGCATTTTGATATGTTAAGTATGATGCAAATTGTGTACTACACTTCGATGATAGATTACATCAAATGTGTTTAATGTGATGACGTATTGAATTATGAGTCGTGAATGTTGAACTTACATTGTTGGATCAAATGAATGTGCTTATATGGATAAATGCATATATGTATGATTGTGTGGCTCATCGCCAATGGCTATAAATTTATTAGCCACTGAGCTGTGTAGCTCAACCCATTATTTTCCCTCCTCAGGTGCAGAACGAGAAGATTAGTTATCCTTGCAAGACAATTGGACAAATCCGAGATAGTTAGCTTTTGTACTAAGCTAGTTCGAACACTTTGTATAGCTTATTAAGCATGCCGAACATTGAGCATCCATTTGTATTTGTTTTAAGTTTGTGATGTGTATATTAATATGTAAATAATGTTTATTCGAATATATTCTTTGCTTAGTAATGAGAATGTGAATTTGAGGATTTCATTTTGTGTATGATAATGTCATTTTAAAGGTTGAGTATGATAACAGTGAAAGCAGATTATGTGTATGCATATGCTTCTTTATTGGTATTGCAAATTGTTGCTTGTTTTAGAATAATATGTTAGAAAGGTTTTATGGGATGAATCATTTGTGGTGAGATTCAAGAGTTAACGAAAGGTCTTTAGTAGTTGAATTGATATGAATAGATATTACATTTTGCAAGTTCATAGGGGTAGAAATTGTGCACCAACTTCAAGGGAAAAACTGGATTAAAATAGGCTGAATTGGACAAAGTTTTCTTCATGAAAGTTGTAGCTTATTCTCTTATCTTTCCAACGCTATAAAGCTTGTAAATTTTTGGTATCGGAGTTGAGAGATATGAGCATTATAAGAGATGATGCTGCATAGGAAGTATAAACATGACAACTATAGAGAATGATGAGAGTTTGTGTATGTTATGAGTCATTGGAGTTGAGTTTTGGGAGTTTAATGCATTCAAAGGGGTAATTGAATGTTTGGGGAGTGTTATTGCACTTGAAGAGTTGAATTTGGGGAGATATTAAGGGAATATGATGTTAGATTGGAGGTAGGAAGCATTGGAGGGGCTTTGGAGGGGTTTGGGGAACCCCTATGTCCGTTAGATGGACATTAGGTCCGTTTAACGGACCTTCTCGGGTGTAAAAACACTCCAGGGCCAATCAATGTCTGTTTAACGGGCATGGATGTCCATTAAACGGACTTTCTTAGGCCAAATGGGCGTTGAAACCCTATGCATGTCCGTTAAACGGACATTTACGGACAACTTCATAAAATCTCGATTTTTGACCCTTTTAGAGACAGAATCTTGCTTTGTGGTCTTCATAAAAGGTTTAGATCTGGAAGTCTTCTTTCTAACGGTCCAAAAATGAAATCAATCTAACATTTGTAGGAAAAGTTATGGAAATCGCGCCAAGATAGGTTCAAATTGATTGACGGTATAAACATGTCGAACTCTTTTGGTCATAACTTCCTCATCCGACCTCGAAATGTAGTGATTCTTGAAGAAATGGTTTCCTAAGACATGTAACCATCTCTACATGAAAATTTGTATCTTTTGGAGTTGTTTTGAAAAAGTTTGCATTAGAGGAAATGATGGGTCGGTTGGAAGAGCATAACTAAGTTATAAATATACTTTGGGTTTTTAAGCATATCTTGACCTATAGAGCTCCGATTAAGATGGTTCTTAATTCAAAAAAAACTAGAGACTTATAGCTATTTTTTATTTGAAGAAGTCAAATTGAAATTCAAATTTTAAGATTTTCAAATTCTGTTCATAAATAGGAGAAATAAGTTTGAGTATGTGACTGAATTGTGTGGGCACACTATTGAACATATTGTAAGGCAATTTTTGGAATGTTATTAGAATAAAGATGAACCGATGATGGCTAATGAGGGTTAATTGAAATAACCCTATAGGGTGATATGTTTACGCTTACGTCTTATTGTATGATATTTGGACCGATTGTTGGGCTTCAGAAACGGGGCCCAACAATTAGAGACTTTTGTAACTAACTTAGTGACTAGACTTTTGGATTGGTTTATAAGCATATCAAACATTGAACATCCATTTGTACTTGTATTAAGTTATTGATGTGTATGTTAATATGTAACTAAAGCTTTGTAAACTCTTACCTTTCGAGGTTAATGAAATATATATATACATTATGTTTTGCTCATGACTTTCCAAGTCTTTACATTGCATTTTCAATCTTTCCATAGGTGTAGAAATTGTGTTCTGACTTCAGGGGAAAAACTGTATAAATCTAGGCTGAAGTAGACAAAGTTGTCTTCCTGGAAGTTATAGCTTATCTTTCTATATTTCGAACGATCTAAAGTATGAAATTTTTGGATATCGGAGTTGAGAGATATGATCATTATAAGTTCGTGATGTTGCATAGGATGTTTATACAGGACAACTATAGTAAATAATGAGAATTAGTTGTAGTGATGAATCAAATGAGTGGAGATTAGAGAATTTAATGAAACAAAGTCGGTGTTTAAATTGATATGAAGTGGTATTACACTAGTAGAGGTGAATTTGAGAAGATTATGAGTGAAAGTAAGGTTAGAATGGATGTAGGAACCATTGGAGAGGCTTTGGAGGGGCTTAGGTATCACCTATGTCCATTAGATGGATAATAGGTTTTTTAAACAGACCTTCTCAGGTCTGTAAGGACCCTCAGCCTCGCCCATGTTCGTTAAACGGACCATCTCAGGTTTGGAAAAGCCCCCAGCCCGGTGTATGTCTGTTAGGTGGAGGTGTATGTCCGTTTAACGGACATACACTGTACACTTTTAGAAATTCACTTTTTTGACCCTCTAAATGATAGAATCTCTCTTCGACGTCTTCATGAAAGTTGTAGATATTAAAGTCCTCTTTGAAACAGTCCTAGAATGACATTAATTCGACATTTACAGGACACAATTAGTATATATCAAATTCAATTAGTCATTCTCATTCACATACAAGTAGCACTTCAATATGACATTCATCAATTAATACCTCGAACCTTCATGCCCGGAATCAGTACACAATTCAGTACACATTCGTCCATATCAAATTCAATTCAGTAATAAACAAAACAAATCAAGGTGAGACCATCTTAGGTTACTCACAATACATTCTAATATGGTATTGCCTGGATGGTCCAGCAATGTCTGACTGGCATCCAATGTGCTCCTCTATATCATACAAAACACATTTACATATATCATAATTTTGCACAAATGTATAAGTATTTCTTTATGCACATCAATGTATAGACAATATGCACAATGCATGGTCAATGATAATTCCGGGTATCTTATCGAGATTTTATCACCGTATCATTCAGATAGCAAAACCCTCATTAATATAATTTGTACTTAGGGTTTGGACCATAATAAAACAATGTGAAACTAATTTCATAACCCAATTGATCATTTCAGATTTTTCTCATAATATGCTTTCGGGTCAACTTTACATAATTATTTTGATAAGGTAAATGACAAAATTAGGCAACATTTCCTTCTCGAAAGCTATTCTACAATGTCTTAAGTCTTTATTGATATAAAAATCATTCAATTTGGTTTATTATTTTATGAGTTCTGCTCAAAATACCACAGATTGTGTATATTTGAAATTTTAGCTAGTGCATGATCATGCATTCAAGTTGTACACCTCATATCTTTCAATTATAATATCCAAAAATTACAAACTTTATACCAATAGAAAGCTAAGAGAATAAATATAACTTTTATGAAGAGACCTTTGACTGATTCGGCCTATATCAATAAAGTTTATTAAATAACAACAGGACCTTATTTCTTTCCCTGGTAGTGCTACTGCCTAAGTCATGACTTACTTTCAAGCTAAATTTCAAGACTCTTATGGACAGAATTCAAATTTAATTTCTTCTTAAAATTTATAGAAAAATGTCTCTAGTTCAATTTAAATCAATAATCATATCATTTGGAAATTTAAAGATCAAAATATAGCCAAAATACCGAAGCATGTTCAGTAAAAACATTCCAGTTATCAAATTCCAGCACACCTTAGCATTTTCATCCTAGCACCCCCTTTTTGGGATAACTTTGCATGATCATTATGACAAGTAAAATTGTATATTTCAATAACACTTTCTTCTAGACAATTGTTCCACTATGTTTTTAGTTTCTAATAACACCAAAAGCATACAATTTGATTCAGTATACTGAAAGTTATACCTAAAACAGTTCAGACTATTTTTAAACGGTAACAGAACTCCTAACTCTAGTTCCAGCCAACTTTTCTAATGCTTAGAGATAGAATTAACATTCTACTTCTTCATAAACGTTGTAGAAATATATCTTTAATTTATTCTGAATCAAGAATCAACGTATTTGGAAATCTACAATTCAAGATATACTCAAAATACCAAAGTCTATTTAATGAAAATTCTCCAGTTCATAACATTCCAGTATACATCTTCACCAATATCCCATACATGTCATTCCAATTCAGGCATAATTCTCATACTACTAAACATATCATAAAGATCATATTGTCACTTACTTGTTAGGCTTTCAATTCAGCTCAAACTTTAGATTAAATCAAGTCTCCATGTAAGAAAAATTCATCACAAACTTATGATGAAAACAGGTTGATTTTGGACAGCAAGATGAAGGTAACTTTTAGCTAGTTTTCTTGGCTATTTTGTGTAAGGTAAAAAGCTGGTTTTAATGTAGCAATTTGGCTAGGGTTCAGGCAAATTACAAAGGAGAAAGTTGGAGCAAATTCGGTGGAGAATGGTGAGAGAAACAGGAGAAACATTGCTGCTGGAATTTGCTCCATCAACATGCTAGGTGTCAACTTTACAGCATAGCATTTGTCCTAAGGCATGTCTTACATTTGCCTAATCAAGATGCTGCCATTAATCCACTCAAGATGCTGCCATATGTCACCAATTAATGAGTCCATATGTCTCCTAATTATTGGTCCACTTGTCACGCAATAATTGATCCATTTGTCACTTAATTACTAGTCCATTTGTCACCAGTTTAACTATGCCAAATGTCACTCAATTTTAGGCTTAATCATCCAAATTTTTCATATATCAATTTATCCTACCACTTGGCATTTGTCCTAGACCAAATGTATTTCAAATTCACCAAAAATTCCGAAATAATGCTAATGGTCTCCAAATAAATTTTTAACGCAAATAACCCACAATTCACATTTTAATCGCATTTATAAATCAGTTATACCCAGAAAATGTCAATGAAAGCATGTACAATCATATTCATGTGCAAAAATATGCATGTCATATTTAACTAAAGCATGAAGTGCATTTTCTAATTTCTCAGTACTTTATCATAAATCACAATTCTAGCCTTAACATGGGTAACGGGATGTTACATTTTATCCTAAATAAACCTTATCTTCAAGGAATCCCACATAAGGTAGAATACTAGTCATAATGAAATTCCGCAAATAACCAAAGATGTCCAATTACAAATAATGCTCAAAATAAATTAATTAAGATATCTTAACAGAAGCAATACCTTTTCGATGTAACCCTTATATGATAATCCTAGAGTTTAATATAAATGTTAGGACCCGATCTCAGAACCGGACCCCAACCAGAAAATGGAAAACAGGATCGAAAAGCTAAACCAAAACGAGGCGAAAAGTGAACACGCTCAAACGCGTGCGGAAACAGACGAAAGACAATCGAAAACGAAAGCGGAAAACAGAAACAAAAAATGGAACGATCTGAATCAAATTCCCGACATCGAAAGCGAATTGATGCGGAAAAACGGATACACAAAGGCGGAAAACAAAAAAACGAAAACGGAAGCAAAACTAAACGGAAACGAAGTCGAACAATGACCGACATCCGATAACAAAAACCTTAAAAACAAACATCGCGTCGCGTTGGAAACCCTAAGACTAAACCAATCCGAAAATCCGGTATAATTTTTTTTTCAATCTAATCACTCTTATTCAAACTATCTTCAATCTCATACCAATCCAAACAATACAATTTTCCCCCTTTGGAAAAATTCCTTCTCAATCAAAACTCAATTCATACTATTTTAATCATACCATAACTCAATATCATTTTAAACATCAATCTTATTCTTATTCTATCTTTACCATAAAACCAAAATTATCGAAAATCGGGCAGCATAACGGCTGTATTTCTAGAAACCCAAAAATTTGTAAATCAAAATAAACTCACTTCTATGTATCCAAACCCATACACACACTTCATCGGACCTTCTGTCCGGAATCCCAACACAACCAAACATAAGTCTAAACCTAAAGCACTTCATTAAATTCCAATCCATCATCACAATCCAATAATATTCATAGTCGATCACAATTTATATTCCATAATCATACACCAATTTATAACTCAAATCCATACATAAAATTTATAATTCATATCCATGTACAATTTCATAACTCATAACCATCATGAATTTAATGCTTACAAAACCTTTGTGGCGTTTCACGCCATATACAAAACCTATTACCAATCCAAAAAATACAAAAAGAACACATACAAACGGAACCCTCATTTTCTTTCACCCAATCTTCTTCCCATCACCTGTGGATGGGAATGAAAGGGGGGTGAGCTTATTGCTCGTGGATAACATATTTATAAAGTGAAACATAAGCAAAATCATTTTCTAAACTTTTGCCATTCAATAAAAATCTCACAGTAGGAAATTTATCGAAAACTTATTTTTTTTCAAACTTTTCAAATCATTCAGATCATTTATAAACAACTTCCAAAGTTTCATGGTTGAAACCCCACTTGCTCATTTCTCAAATTTTCCAAAACTTTTCACAATTCATAAATAAAATTCATGAAAATTCATAAATAAAATCGAAGCATGAATGCATCACAAAGGTAGACAAAATAAAAAATCACATAACACATCAAATGGTTTGGGTCGGTCCAAAACGGAACGTACTGCACATTCCGGCATAGCGGTTATGTGCAGCCGTGAACTTATGGGAGTCCGAAATCGGAGCTCCAATGCCATTAGCGGGCAGGCGGGAGAAGCCTATCAAAGGGAGATCAGTGCACTAACTCATACTTATGGGACCTAACCAAACCCACATAACACATAATTCAAACTTGAAAGTCGGAACACCCGAAGGCATATTTCAAAACTTAATTTTTCCATGTCATCACATATTCACGTGTCAATTCTCAATCATAATTCAACAAAGTTCCATTCATAAATTCCACAATTTCACATAACAAGCAATTGCATCAAAGTCAAGAATGCAACTTTTCATAACTAGCAGAATCATCCAAAACAAATCATTGAACAATTCTCATAATTTATCAACATTGATAAATTATGAATTTCAGAAATTATTGACACATTCAAATACCATAAACTTAGAAATTTCCATTTTATCAAAACATTCAAAAGTCAAAGAATGTTGAAATGATTTATTAAAAAGTCTGAAATAATTGTAGCATTTTCCAATTATTCGAAAACATTGAATTTAACAATTAGATCCTTTAATCAAAACCTCCGAAACAATTTTAATAATATTTCCAAACATTCAAAAATAATAATTTATAAACAATTTTACTTTCTTGATTTTTCGAAAATGCACAACTATAGCAATTATGAAAACATACAAACACAATGAATATAACAATTATTTCAATTTTATCTAAACATTCAAAATCAATAAATGAAACAATTTTCATAATTTATCAATTCATTCATAAATAATAAATTTCAGAAATTTTTATCAATTTATCAAATCATTTAAAACTATGCATTTAACCTTTTTAACAATTTTGCAAAATTTCAGAAATTTTCCTAATATATCAAACATTTAAAAATTCTTCAAAACATTCAGAAATTTTCCTAATATATCAAACATTTAAAAATTCTTCAAAACATTCGGAACTAATAAAAAAATCCGATTCTTTCTTTCTTTCACTTTCTTTGTTTTTCAAGAACACAAATTTAACTTATAAATCAAACAAATTCCATTTATAAAATTTCACAATTGCTAAATCCCATAATCATTTTCCAAACATTTAAATCCAAAGGATTTTTAAGCCTCAAAATCAAAGAATACAACAATTTCTCAAATTATTCGAAACATTTTCATAATGATGAATTTCATAATTATTTCAGTTTCTTAAAAATCATTCCAAAAGTAAGGAATTTAATCATACAAAAATCATAATTTTCAAACATTTACATAAACAATATTTTATAAATAATTCCAAAGGTATTTGGAAATCCTAATTTTTCAAACCTTTACATAAACTATATTTTATAAACACTTTCAAAAATATTCAGAAATCCTAATTTTTCAAATCTTTACATAAACTATATTTTATAAACACTTTCATAACAATTTCAAAAGCATTTAGAAATCATAATTTTTCAATCATTTTCAAAAACAATATTTCGAAAACATTTCCAAAAGTAATGAATTTAACAATTATTTAAATTTTATCAAAACATTCAAAATCAATGAATGTAATCAATTGAATCATTTCATTTAAATTGTCCGAAATAATTTTAATAATTTCTTTAAATAATTCAAACATAATAAAATAACAATTTCTTAAATAAATTTTCAAAATCTTTTCTTTTCTTGATTTTTCAAAAACATAATTTCTTTAAATAATTCAAACATAATAAATAACAATTTCTTAATTAAATTTTCAAAAGTATTTTTCTTCTAAAATTTTCAAAATCACATAATCACACAAACAATCATTCAATTTCATCAAATGATTCCAAAACAATTAATTTAACTATGCGAAAACAATAAATTGAAAGCCCTATCACTTTCTTAATTTCTCATGAACACACACAAAGCTTATAATTCCCAAAATAAGTATGGTACCCACCTTTAATCCATGCTTGGGCCTTGATTAAATCATCAATATCTCCATTTCTTCCTTCTTTCTTCCAAATTAAATTTTCCTAAACCATAAATACTCAAATTCAACATCATAAAAATCAAAATTCTCAAAATTAACTTAAGAATTCACCCATTCATCATAATTCAAGCCATCTAAATCAAACAATTTCCAAAAACCCCAAATCTCAAAAATTGGGCATAAACCCTAACTCACATTAATCCAAAACTAATCATCAATCATAGCATAATCACTAAAACAACCTTAGAAATCTCAAATCCATAATAATATCAAGCTATCTAAACCAAGACTTCATCAAAAAATATCAAAGATACAAATCCTCTCTTACCTTCTCTCTCTTCATTTTCTACATCTCCAAGGTCCAAAGGAAGCTTTCACTTTCTTCCCTCCATTCCTCTTGAAGTAAGATCGAAAACCCCCTAAGAAACCTATGAAAATCGAGTCTTTATGCTTTCCCTTTCTTTCTTCTTCTTCTCTCCATCGCCGACCATGCTTCCTCCTCCTCTCTTCTTCGATTTCTTTCCTTTCTTTTTATCTCTCATTTTCGTATTCTGCTGCCTCCCTCATGTTTAAAACGACAGCCGTCAACCAGGTTATTAATGAGAGACAATAGACCATAATGCCCCTTCTTATTAGCCTTGAAACATAAGAACTTAAGTGGACTTCCAAATCTGCCCCTGCACTTAGCCTTTGAAAATTGTCATCTTGCTTCCTAATTTCGAGCAGGTAAAGAATCCCACATAATGGTTTTGCATAGCAATGAACTTAAGGAAGTCCG
>JANKOE010000005.1:51505839-51531529 GCA_026284465.1 Erythroxylum citrifolium | reverse complement strand
TAATAATGATATTATTATTAAATAATAAATATCTAAATAAATTAATATAAACACTTAATCATTATATCGAAATTATTAACGTTTATGAATAATAATGACCATGTTATAATAAAAATGCAGTACATCGTTTGAAGTTGGCTGTGGTTATTATTAAACAAAACGTGGCTTGTTGGTTGCTTAGAAAGTAGAAACTGCGCCTGTCCATTATTAAAACAGGCTGTCCAATTTTTTGTTCAAAAAACGCTGTTGTTCTGTCATAAGATAGAGTAAGACGGAATAGCATTGGACAGACGATCTCCACTCATCTGAAACACACTTCAGGTACCTATATGTTCGGTGGGGTGTAGAATTGGCGATTATGGATGTTTTTGATGGGGAATCTGGATACACAGATTATGAAGGATTACTTGGTGGGCTGCACAAAAGCGTAATACGGAAGGGGTTTTGTACTACAAATGATCAACTCCATAGCAACAGAAGCTACCCTATCTCAGATGTCATTCCATCTGATAGCCCCATTGTCGTCCAAACAAGTAAAGACTGCTCCAGCTCCGATATCCAGGATGCCTTGGGGCAATTAGGATGCATCAAGGTTTAGAAGGTGCCAAGTTATTTCATTCAATTCAAATTTGTGCAAGATCCTCTCCACGAACATCTCCTAAGATATTTACTTGTCCCTTTTCCCAACTGATGTATTACCTTGCAAAAGTCGTGCTCTTATAGTCATTTTAGGATTGGACATATGTTTGTTATAGCTGTCACAAATGACTGTTTTACATAGGAGCAAACAACTACAAATATAAAGAAGGGCCCTTGTACCCTTTTTGACTTGTTATCTTGCTTTTCAAATAAGGCAGCACCAGGGTTAGTTGTAGCATGAACATTTCAGAACTTTATGTTTCCAGGCTAAACCTGCTGAACGGATTACTTGCAGACAATAATATCTTATAGATAAGACAAATTATCCCGTGTCATTGTGATAATTTAGACAGTGGTCCTTGTACAGGCAGAGATTGTCATAAGCAAAGCATAAATCACTATCTTCTAGATCTGCTTAGATTTGTCATCTGTAACTAAAGCTGGAGAACTGGATGATCCAATACCAACCTAATAAATGTTATGTACATCCAATCTTTCTAACTGGTAACGGATATGTTTTCTGTTACATGTATCCCATAAGTTAGTTGGCTCCCCAACCATGGGATTTAAAGAAGCCATAAAGCAGAAGACTTCCTGGTCCCAAAACCAAGAGTTTGTTGATTTATACTAGTAGATTTTCGAACCGTCCAAGGAAATTGATTCAAGCACCAGTTAGTCCAGTTCACTAGAAAGGATCAGGATATGAACACCATGAGACGAGTTACTCTGTTTACGTGCGGGGAATGGGTTGAGCCATCTACTTGAGGAAGCAGTATCAACCACCTAAGTATCAATGAAGCCAAGTCCCCAACTCTGATCCAGCATTGGTCAACAGTCCCCACACGTTAATGAAACTGTTGAAGTTCACCGATGGAATATCAGATAAAAAGTTTGACTTTGGGAAAGCTTGTACATGTGTATACGCTCACTAGTTTAGCTCCGACCAAAGATAATAAAAGTCATGAAAAGTGGATTCTTTATTGATCTTTGGCCAATCCAGGCTAAGAGAAAAAGAAAAGAAAAGAAAAGAAAAGAAGAAAGTCACAAGTTTGCAACACCTTTGGCTAGAGATCCACCCTCTGAATAACGAACAGAAATCCCGGTCTGACTTGGAATGTATAAGAAGATTGATTAATGGTATTGAATTAATAATAAACTAATTACAGGTCCAGGTTCGGTCACCCATATGATATCCCACTTGCAGAAATGGGTTGCCTAATCATCTATCTAATTACAACAATTTGATACGTACTTTTTGAACAAACATTCCCAGATGGGATTGAGTTCCAGTGACTTGTAATGGAAAAAAATTTCCTGAAAATAAATTTAAACTTTGCTTGTTGACCATGCTCACAGGTTGATTAGCAAATAATATAATTACCCATTAAGCGATTTAATCTCCCTTGACCTGTAACTTGAGAAAAAACAGAATTTAATAGCAGCAATTACCAGGAAAACTCGTCAACATGTCCATGAGGGTGGTGCCTCTGCTCTATTCAAGCACATGCTGTCCTCTGGACACTAAATTTATTGGTAACCTAACTACATATACACATGGAACAGAATGGCAGACCAAACTGAACCATAAAAATATTGCCGGAGAAATTTATTGTTGGATTCCTTTAATGGCGTGTTATTTGGTACAGTTGTACGTTAATCATCTCATATATATACAGACAAAGACCAGCTTCTATATATCAACCACCTAGCAACCAGAAGCTCTATAGGCATATCAGAAAGTGGAAAACTTCGCTTGTTAATGGGGTCAGCTTCAAAGAGGAAAGTGAAGAGAATGAATATTCAAGTTAGTCATAACGAAAAACCTACTTCTTCTGTGTCTGAAATTGTAGACAAGAAGGGAAAAGATGATCTGGAAAGACCAAACAAAGACAAAAAGTATGGTCTTGTATCGTTTCAAGAGCTACCAGATTACATGAAGGATAATGAGTTCATACTCGGCTACTACAGAGCCAACTGGCCTCTCAAAGAAGCTCTTTTTAGCATTTTTCGTTGGCACAATGAAACCCTCAACGTTTGGACGTAAGTAAAAGCCCTTCTGTGCTTGAAATAAAGTTTGAATCTTTATTGTGGGCTTATTTACATCTGATTGTACATGTATGCAGGCATTTAGTTGGTTTCTTGATATTTCTGGGATTGACTGTAACAAACATATTGCAAGTACCTCAAGCATCGGATCTCCTTGGCATGTTTACCAGGTTTGTTTAATTGGAGAAGAAAGAATCAATATTTTCTGATGTGAATTGTGACTAATAGGGGAATCTTGCATCTTCTGAATGCTAGGAGTCAAGTGATAGCTACATATCCCGCATTGTTTCTCAAATTAATTTGATAGAGCAGTTGATCTTAGTTGTTGACAGGATATGGAATCCCAAGCCTGTAATTCGAAGCTTAATATAAAACTGCATCAGAATGTATATTTCTTTTACTTAGTACTTCATAGACTAAAAAAAGAAATGATTGCGATTCTTCTACTTGGAACAGAATGTATAAAAGTTCGGGGATTGGTGAACATTGTGCTTTAAACCTATGTCCTGCTGAAAATGATATATAGGTCCGTTAATATGTTGCAGGTCAATTCTTACTAATGCAGAGACAAACAGTTCCATTCATTCAAAAGATTTCTTTTGGGTGAGTGATTTCATGTTAGATAGACACACACATTTTCCTTATGACCTATTTTGTCTTTTATACCATCTGCCTAATACCAAATCTGCTTCAGGGCTCCAACAAACTCCTTGATTTGAAGCAGATAACTCCTCAGAAAATGAAATTTTTGCTGCCCGGAATGCCAGCAACTCGATGGCCATTTTACATATTCTTAGGTGGTTCCATGTTCTGCCTCCTCTCAAGCAGCATTTGCCATCTATTTTCTTGCAACTCACACAAGTTGAACATACTCTTCCTACGCATAGATTATACTGGAATTACCACCATGATCATCACCTCATTTTTTCCTCCAATTTACTCCATCTTCCAGTGTGAACCCCTCTGGCAGTTCATCTACATTGGTGTGATCACAGGAATGGGAGTGTTCACCATTGCAGTACTGTTTTCTCCATCCTTATCCACCAGCAAATACCGTGCCTTTCGAGCTCTGCTCTTCTGTTCCATGGGTTTCTTTGGCCTTGTCCCTGCAGTCCATGCAGTGACTGTCAATTGCAGTAACCCCAAGCGTGATGCAATTCTAGCTTATGAATTAGCCATGGCTTTGTTCTACTTGACCGGCACCGGATTCTATGTTAGCCGCATTCCAGAAAGATTGAAGCCAGGTTGGTTCGATCTAGTCGGGCACAGTCATCAATTGTTCCACGTTTTGGTGGTACTGGGAGCTTTGGCTCATTATGTTGCCACTCTTGTGTTCTTGGACTACCGTGACCACGTGGGATGTGAAAGAAATTTATGAATTTCTATACCATAAAACCTCATATTTCTTATAGCAGAAAACTGTAATAAGGTAAAGTTCGATTCCTTATCGAAATGTTAGTCTTCACCAATTGCAAAAATATAATTAGTTTCGACTTGTAACTTAAGAACATTCTAAGTTTGAGAAAATCAAGAAATTAAAGTTTATATACGTTCTTCGCCATTTGTTAAGGATGATCCTGTTATTCAAACATCATAGTTCAATGATCGTAACTGTCCAATACTGAACTCTATCTATGGTTCCCACATCACAGGATTACTGCTTAGACACACTACACCCAGATAGCATGTTCATATGTTCGGCATTTCATAGGTGAAATGGAGAATGGTAATGGCCTTTACATGGCACATCTTCCCCATAAATCCCAAGAACTATTCCAATGGAAGCTCTTAAATTCGTGATGCGTTTAATCAATGCTTGGGGTCACCCACTTTTCTCATCTTTCTGCTAACCCCACTTAACCATTACGAAACTGCATATTAAGATTTTCACTTAAACACTAAGGAATGGAAGTTGGCAATGCCCGGTTGAGCAACTTCATATATGTAATCCTCCATCAATATCTGTTGGCTTGAGAAGGTAATTAAGCACTAGTTGTAAAAGGCTGGAAGGAGTTATTTTTCATTAAGCATCAGGCCTGAATTTATACAGCGATAGGAATAACTGATATACTAAAAAACAGGAAACAATCTCATGAAATCTGGAAAAAAATCTGCTACTAACAATGAGATTATAACTTTTAACTATCTATAACGGCTAGTTTGACTGACTCAAAGACATGTTTTCAACAATATTTGACATTTGCAGCCTTCATAATTGAAAAAAAAAACAGCCTCCATAATTGAAAGAAAAAGAAATAATGGTTTGTGTTTGAATTTAATTTGGTTTCTTCCTTCTTTTGCTGTATAAAGAGAAAGGAGAGGATTGCATCGTGTAATGAATAAAAAATAAGAGAGTGAAGAGAGAAAGTATTAGTATGTCGGAAGAGTTTTAAACAGTCTTGATTAAGTCCTCGATCAGATAGTCGTTTGTGGTCCGATCAAGCTCAGATTTTGAAGACTTACTCTACACTGGTAGTAGTTCATATCCAACGGTAAGAATCATGATCAGAGTTCTGATTTTCCGTCGATTTGTGGTCAAAGCTGGGATTGACTTTTGGGATCCTAAATTCCAGTATTGAGCAGTTTGATCAAGCTCATGATCGGATAGTGAAACGTGGTTCAATTGGGCTGAAACTTTGATAGCTGGTAAAGGACAAGTTGATCTTGATATATACGGTGGGTTCGCTGTTTGGAGACCTTTTAGGTGATTTGCTCGGGCTATTTTGAAAAGTGTGATTTCGGGTGATTTTGCAAACTCTCTTTTTGATTTCTCTTGTTTTTGTTGCCAAGAATTGTTGATTTTATTATTGCTGCCTTTAGTGGGATACTAGAGAGAACTTGTTGTTGTTGATAGTGGAGATTTTGCCTAGATTTTGGTTCTGTGGTTTTTACTACTCACATCAAGGAGGTTTTTCACGTAAATCACGGTGTTGATTTTTATTAGGTGCCGCATTAGATTATTTTATTTCCTAATTTTTTTCTAAAGATTTACACAAGTAGGGAGAATTAACTTATATATGGGGTCATGCATAACACATTATTGTTATTGTATCGACTAATTGGTGGGCCACTTCCACTACATCTATCGACGTTTCTCCCATCAGATTGGTATCCGAGCTCTTAGTTTCTGGTGTGTTTATTATATTGTGGTAAACATGGAAGGTAATATAGGCAAGATGGTGAGTTTGAATGGCTCCAATTATCATGTTTGGAGAGGTAAAATGGAGCATCTACTATTTGTCAAAGATTGCCATGATCATGTCTCTGCCACTGAAAAGCCAGAAGGTAAAAGTGATGATGAATAGAATTTGCTCCATCAGGAGGAATGTGGTATTATTAGACAATGGGTAGATGACAATATTTATAACCTCATTGTTAATGAAACTCATGCACGTACATTGTGGATAAAGTTAGAAGAATTATATGCTAGCAAGACAGGAAACAATAAAATGTTCTTGATAAAGCAACTGATATATATCAGATACCAGGATGGTACTCCGATGTGTGATTACATAAATACATATCAAGAGGTCATTAACCATTTGGTAGGTATAGAAATTAAGTTCACGGAAGTGGTCCAGGCTTTGATATTTCTTGGTTCTTTGTCAGATTTGTGGGAGACTTTTAGGAGCTCACTTACAAATTCAACCACAAGTTATAAAATTTCCGTGATTATGGATTTAGTTAAGAGTGCAGTCCTCAATGATGATGGTCCATGTTAAAGAAAATAGGGGGAAAAGTCAAAGCAGAGGTCTAAAGAACAGGGATAAAAGCATAAGTAAGTCACGAGGTAAAATATTCTAATATTAAATGTTATCATTATGGTCAGAAAGGGCACGTCAAAAAATTATATAGGAAACTGAAAAGGGAGAACAAAATAACAATGGTAAAGAGAAGCATAAAGATGATGATGGTGATAATAATACACGGTGGGTCACAACCACTATTGAGGATCTTCTTTTGCATAATGATGTCGATTTGGTTAATGTTGTCAACTAGGATATTAGTTGGTTAATTGACACAGATACTACCATACATGCTACTTCACACAAGCATTTCTTCTCTTCTTACAGATTTGATGATTATGGTCCTATAAGAATGGGTAATGATGGTATGACTAGAGCTGTTGGTAGTGGTGATGTGTGTTTGTAAACTAGTAATGGCTCCAAGTTAGTTCTCAAAAATGTGTGACATGTTCCTGATATACGGTTGAATATTATTTATGTTGGTGAACTTGACAAATTTCAAGAATGATCATTGGAAATCACCAAGAGTAACTTGATTGTAGCAAGAGGCCAGAAGCAGTAAAAATTGTACCTTATGTTAGCAATGGTTTGTAGTGACGATGTCAACGCAATTCAGAGTGAGGCGAGCATGTGGAAGCTATAAAACCTTGAGGTCTTGTGTTCGAATCCTGGAGAGGGATTCCCAAACCAAAGAGGACAGTACCAATTGTATGGGCCGTGGGGGTATGCTGGGGCTATGGCTGGGCCTGTTTCCCCAGGTACCGAATCCCAGACCCAACAGTATTAATCTATATCATCATGATCTCTTAGACACTAAAGCTTTAGTTTCTTGAGCCATAATTTAACTACTCTTTGGTTGGTTAATCTTTATCTAAACTAAGCTAACGCCTCTCTAAATGCATTAAGATATATAGAATATCATGAAAGGTTTTACCCTAATACTAAAAACATCATGTAGGTCTCTTTTGAACCCCTCGTTTAACCTTTATTACCTTGTGATCCATTTATAGGTAGTTTTTCTTGAGGCAACCATCATTGATTTATATTAAGAATTAATCACTAGCATAACTAAATCATACATTAAGATCAATTAAAATCAATTCAAAGAAATATATCCTTCATAAATTGAAACAAATCAATCTATACCAAAAAAACTAGATTCTTTTATATCTAAACATAAAAAATAGACACAAATCGTAATAAAAACAACTAAAAAATGAACAAAAAAGAAGGAATATATGGTAGAAATAAATATAAATAAAAATTTAGATTTCATCAATAGCTTGATCTGTTGAGATGACATCTAGATATTGATTATTTGATGAAAATAGCCTTAGAATTGGCTTATTGAGGATTTTGGACCTATTGATGGCTATAACTCGTTTATTTTATTTACTTATTTGTTTCTTTCTTTTTTTAATTATTTACTTACTCCTATCTTTAATTTGATTTTTTATTTTTTTCATTTAAGTAGTTATTTGTCTATGCATTTATCTATTATTTTCTTCCAATCGTTTTAAAAAAAATTCTTTTGGATTTATCGAAAATAGCATCTCTACTAACTATGGGTAAAACTGCATACTTTTGGACCTCTCCATACCTCACTTCTTAGTAGAATTCTTATTGGAACGTAATTGTTGTTGTTATTATTATTAGTGAGGCTAACCTCAGCCTTTGGAGAGAAAAAGATTTGTATGAAGTGTAAAGTCTCCAAAAGTCTACCAAAAATTAAGGTTTCATGCCTTTAGATATGCTTTAGGCCATGGTTATGACGTAGGTTGTAGATATATATGTTTCCTCTAAGAGAGACATGGTCTTCGTACGGTAGTGCCCTTAGGTCATGGATGTTTTTTTTAATGCAAATGAAAGGAAGAAAGGAACGCAACCCCGAAAAAGGAAAGCTACTGACGTTCAAAGAGAACGCCAAACTTATCCGCTAACAAACTAAGGCCAACCTTAGGAGGAGGCGCTTCCAAAAACTGAAAGGAAGTGGGAGAACGACTACCCATTTTCGCAAGCACATCAGCGACTTGATTGCCTTCGCGTAGGCAATGAAAAAGAACAACAGTCCAATCCCAGTGTAACATTGCGGAAATCTCACCCAACAAGTTAGCATGAGGATGAACCAGAAAATGACCATCTCGAATCAAACGAATTGCTTCGAGAGAATCGGAGCAAAGGACGACATGCCTGTGCCCCCTATCCCAAGCTGAGAGGAGACCAAAGAAGATTGCTGACAACTCAGCAACCATATTAGTATCAATGCCAATACTACCAAAGATGCCCCCTAACCAAGTGCCATTCGAATCCCGAAGAACCCCGCCAAAACCAGCCTCACCCGGGTTACCTCGGGAGCTCCCATCAACATTCACACAGATCGCACCCGCTACAGGGACATTCCAGCCAACCCACTGCCTAACCGGAGGAACGGTAGTGCCCAGAGGGCCCAACAAAGAATTCCACTCCACAATCGCACAACGTAACTGAGACATGAGAGGGCAAGCAGCAACTGGATCTCCAAAGGTATCACGGTTCCTCATAAGCCAAATAAACCAAATACCAGTTAGAAAAACAATATCAAGCCAGCGACCTACTCCTAACCTAGAGGATTCCCGACTCTAGTGTTTGAACCAATCAACACACGAGCCAGCAAAAAAAAGAGGGGGTAAAACGTCAGAAAAAAGAAGAAACCATACCTGGCGAGCCTTCGAACAGTCATGAAACAAATGCTCCATTGATTCGATACCGAAATTACACCTACGACACATACCTGAAGAATCCAAGTGGCGATGGTGACGAAACTCCTGGGTGTGGACTCGCTCATGAACAATCAGCCAAGTGAGGAACCGAACCTTTTCAGGACAGCGAAGCTGCCAAATCCACATCCAATCCGCCCTGGGAACAACTGTAGGCCGCCCAGCAGCACCGCAAGTAAGCCAATCCACAGCCGACTTAACCGAAAAAATCCCATTGGGAGAATTGCCCCAAAAGATTCTGTCCACTCCCATGGAGAAACGTGGAAGAAAAACCTTAGAAAAGAGGGCTCTAACTTCAAGCGGGAGCACTGTAGTCACCCTGCCCCAATCCCACTGAGCATCCGCTTGCAACACATCACTAACCATCAAATCAAGATCCTCGTCCGTTGTAGAAAGAACAAAATCCTGCAACGGCCCATATCTTAGGAAACTGTCGCGCCAAAGGGAGATCGAGCTCCCATTACCAATGCGATACCAGAAACCCTGGTAAAGGACCCGAGCTGCTTTAACAAGCGATTGCCAACATTGCGAACCACCTGTAGAATCCCTCATACTGAGAATGTCACCTCCTCGAATATATTTCTTTTCAAGCATCTGGACCCAGGGCTTATCACTGGTCATGATGAGGGCCCAAATGGCCTTACCTAGCAAAGCCGTGTTAAAGGTATGGGAGGCTCGCAGGCCCAAACCACCAAAGCTCTTGGGCTGAGTAACCATAGGCCAAGAAACAAGGTGACAGCCATGGGAATGGCCCGATGAACTCCAAATAAAGGATCGGGTCGCTTTATCCAATTTCTCACACACCGATGTCGGAAACCAGGTAGTTTGCATGAGGTAGGTGGGGAGAGCACTGAGAGATGCCTTAGCCAGAGTAGTACGACCTGCAAAATTTAACAATTTGGCTTTCCAGCCTGCCAACCTATGCTCCACCCGAGAAACAAGCTCATCAAAGGAGGATTTTGTAAGAGTCCCGTCGCCAAGAGGAAACCCCAAATATTTCCCTAGAGAGGAAGAGAAGTTGAAGCCCAAAATCTGCCCAAGCCGATCCCGAGTATGGCGAGAGACTCTATGAGAAGAGAAAAATTTTGACTTAGCCAAACATAGCCTCATCCCCGAGGCCCCATAAAAGTCATTTAGGATCGAGGAAAAAACCTGCGCTTGGGAGATCGTTGCCTTGGAAAAAAGTAGAACATCATCAGCAAAAAATAAGTGAGAAATTCGAGGCCCACCTCTACTAACTGAAATCGGCTGCAGACAACCAGCAGAAACCTTTTGAGCAATAAGAGCAGCTAACTTTTCCATACATAACACAAAAAGATAAGGGGAGATCGGGTCACCTTGTCGAAGCCCACGACCAGGTTTAAAGGTGGGAAGGCAATCCCCATTCCAAACTACCGACATAGTTGTCCGTCAAATGCAATTCAATATCAAAGAACAAATACGGGGAGGGAACTGAAAATCTCTCAAAGTAGCCTCCAAGAAAGTTCAATTGACTTAGTCGTAAGCTTTATCAAGGTCTAGTTTAAGCAACATTGCCCCTGATCTGCCCTTAGTTCTCCGCACGAAATGCATAATTTCCCGGGCCATGATAATATTATCAAAAGTGCTCCTGCCCGGGATAAAACTGGATTGGCAGGGGTGAACTAACTCATCCATGAAAGGTCGCAACTGATTAACCAACACCTTAGTAATGAGCTTATAGAGAACATTGCAAAGACTGATGGGGCGAAATTTGGTAATTCTATCTAGAGCCACCTCCTTAGGGATCAACACAAGAAGGGTTTCGGCGAGCTTATCATCAATATCACCACTCACAAAAGCTTGTTGCACCATTGTCATGATCGAGCTGCCAAGAAAGGCCCAATACTTCTTGAAAAAAATGGGTTGAAACCCATCCGGTCCGGGAGACGTATAACTCCCCATAGAGAATAAAGCTGTGTGAACTTCAGTGCACGATCTGTATCTTCTAGCATAATCTTGTCCCTACCTTGTGGATCCTAATATTTCCCTTGTACTTAGCATAGTTATAGCTCAGTCTATCCTGCTCCACATATTTTATGTAACTTTATACGGCCTCTCTTTAAGCCATGACCATGTTTGTTATTGTACTTAATCTATATAAAACACACAAGCATAGACTAAATTATTTTCTTATAAGAATTATAATTTTGCTCAAGTTTTTACTTGAAAAAAATCTTAAAAAATCTCATCATAATATCAATTTATCGCAATTACTTGAAAAGAAATCAAAGATTAGTAAGACCATGTAATTAAACATCAAAACAAAGCAAAATACTTAAGAAAATATGTGCTTTTATGCATATCAAACATCTATGTTAATGGGAGGAAAGTAACGTAAGTAGGAGGATTGTTTGCCATAACACCTACCTAGGCATTATGAAACTCCTAATTTATATGCTAGGTCTTATCGTGAAACAAATAAGGTATCACAAATCTCTTACATCCTATAGAAGACGTGAAAAAGCTTACATATACTATATTTTTATAAATCTTACGTAAATAGTTCACATAGTAAGAAGACCTAAATATGTGTTTCGAGCAAATTGATTTGTGATTTTTATGTTAAGTATGGGAATATCAATAGAAATTTCTTTTTGAAATATTGTTTGTTAAGTAGAGTAACTAGGAGATGGGTTAAAAAGAAATCAAGAGCTAACTTTCAAGAACCTAAGTACAGTTAGGTACCTAGACCAAATTGACTATATTATCCAGTAGGATGTAAAGAGACGGAAACAATTGGTATTAAAGCCTACATATTTACAAAATATAATTGTAAAAGATTTTCATTTTATGAGAATACTAATAATTCGTAACCAATGAGGAAAAAAAAATGGTATCTCCAATAACTGATATCAAGTGGAAACTAACTTAGAATCCTTACATGATTTAAGGAAATTGGTATTAAAAGCTAATTGTTAAAATAGTGAGAAAGAAAAACAAGTAACCACTTATTTCATATTAATGAAATTTTGGCATATTATCTTCACATGTATACTTGGGAGGATTATTTCATTTTCCTAGAGGGACAAAGAAAATTTTGAATTGGAATAAAAGCTTTTTAAAAGTTATCCATTTCTTTGGTAAGTACTTAATTTTGAATTGGTGCAAAAGTTTTTTACAAATTATTCATTTCTTTGATAAGTACTTTTAATTTTAAACTTTAATTGTATGATAGAGATTTTTAATAGCATAAGAGGGTGTAATTTATTTCATTTTCCTTTTCATACTTAAAACTTTAAATAATTTATACCATTTTTAGTGTTGACAAAAAAAAAGGAGAAGGGATTTTGAATTTTGAATTTTGATCTTTATATTCATAAACTGAGGGAGAACTTAAATTATGAAATTCTACAAAATAGGGGAGAAAATTCATAAGTGTTATAATTTTTTAAATCTTAACATGAATAAAAAAATTTATCATAAAAAAAGAAGAGTTTATTGAACCAACTGAGATTCTAATTCATAATTTTGATGAATACAAAATATGTTACTACTATTAATTTAACTTTAATGAAATTAGTAATATAATTGGTTAATACAATTAATTATGTTTCAGGCTGATCTGTTTTCCATCACCATTCTTAAAGACATCTTGAATAGATTCTCTAGCTGGTCAAGTTTACAAGTTTATTTCCAAAAGAGTTGCTTCTATTTCTCCTCTGATGTTCCTCACTCTTTTGAGCTTACTAGAACATTAGGGATGGCAGTTACATACTCCTCCCTTTAAATAATTGGGATTCCCCATTTCTCATGCTAAACTCATCTATTTCGACTGCATTCCCCTATTAGAAAAATACAAATCCAGAATCTCAACTTGACATAACAAATTTCTATCCCTGGCAGCACGGATCACTCTTGCAATTTCAATTCTTAGTAGCTTACATATGTGCTGGATCAATCACTTAGTTCTTCCATATAAGGTGATCAAAGAGATCAATAGAACTATCAAAGCATTTATCTGGTCAGGTTCTATGGGCAATGTAAGGAAAACCAAAGTAAAATGGGATGAAGTCACAACACCAAAATAGCGAGGCAACTTAGGCATACTATCTAAACCTACCATGCAAAATGTTCTTCTCTACAAGAAAATATAGAAGTTAATTACAGACAAAACTACCATTAAGATTAACTGGATTCATGAGACTTACCTTCTTTCTCAATTTTTTTGGCAAATGCCTGTCATTTCAGGCTATTCTTGGATTTTTCATCAATGCTAAAACTAGAGACCTTATATAACCTTTTGTTTTTCATCCATTGGGAAATGGCTATAATTTTTAGTTATGGTATGACAACTGGACTGATTTCAGTCTATTAATTCGTGAAATTATGCTCGCACACTTTGGAGGTATAGTCCCTCATAAAACCAAAGTTTCCTCATTCATTTCTGAAGGGCAATGGTCTGGTAATTTCAAAGGGTCTCACACCCTCTGTCAGTACTTCCCCAGTCTAAATAGTTCCAACAATTTGAACACAATTATTTGGAAACCCCCTCCTAAACGCATCTTCATTAACAAGTCATGCTACAACTGCCTCTAAGCTGATTCTCTAAGATTTCCCTGGTACTCCCTTCCATGGCAGCACTGCTACAGCCCTAAAGCATCCATGTTTATTTGGCTAGCAATTAAAAATCCACTAAGCACAAAAGACAGACGGCATGAAACGTTTGACCTAGTATGTGACTTATGTAAGTTGCTACTAGAAGACAGAAAGCACTTATTTTTCAGTTGCACCTACTCCACTACCATATGGAGCCAACTACTCCATAAGCTTGTACCTTCTGTTATCTCATACAACTAGACTTCTACCCTCACCTAGATCATTCGAATGTCTAGCTCATGGATGCAAGATAGTCTGTTATTCAAAATAGCTTTTTCACTCACACTTTACAATATATAGCGTGAGAGGAATCGAAGAATATATTGTAAGGAGAAAACTAGTCCATACCAACCTGTTATTCATTGAGGCACGAAGCCTTATTACAGCTAAAGACACAACCCACCTCTTGTCGAATAGTATGAAAACACGTTGGTTTTTATAACTTAGACTTTTTTCTTATTCTGCTTTCCAGTTTTTGTTTTGCCATTGTAAAGGGATTCTTTTGATTTCCATAACGAAAAATGTCATTATAATGTTGTAAATAATTCCACTATAGTCAATGAATTACTTTTAATTAAAAAAAAGATGTTTGAGTTATATATGATTATGTTATTATAGCAATTGAGGATAATTACGGAGATATATTGTAACAGCCCAGACCACTCATCCACAGATATTGTCCGCTTTGAGTTGCCCCTCGGACCAAACCCCTCATGGTTTTGCTCTTCCTATCTTTGGAAAAAAGCGTTTTGTGGGGGAGAGGTATTCATACCCTTATAAGGCATACTTCATTCTCCTCCCTAATTGATGCGGGATCTCACACTCTCTACCCCCTTTAGGGCCCAGCCTAGCTAGTACAACGGTTTGGGTACCAACTTTAATACCATTTGTAACAGGTCAGACAACCCACCCACCGATATTGCCTACTTTGGTTGCCCCTCGGGCTAAACCCCTCATGGCTTTGCTCTTCCCATCCTTAGGAAAATGCGTCTTATGAGGGAGAGGTATCTATACCCTTATAAGGCATACTTCATTCTCCTCTCCAACCGATGTGAGATCTCACACTTTCCACCTCCTTAGGGCCTAGCTTAGCTGGCACAACGGTTCGGATACCTGCTCTGGTACCAATTTAATTGTCACGGCCTGGTACCACATCAAGCTCATGACAACCGCCATATAATCGAGTTAAGGACACTCACGGTATCCTTAATCCAATTATGCAAAGCTAACTGCATATCTCTCTTTTTTTTGAAAAATGTTGGCATGACAACGACTGTATTTTAAAATCCCAAAACTCAATCAAATACCTGCAACAATTTTAAACATACTTCTATAATCACATCAGAAATTTTACCACAACTTTAGGACTTTAAAATCCTCTCAAAGCAATCTCAACAAAAGTATCAAAGTTCCTACATAAGGTCTTCTACAACAACAAAAAAATAAAGAGTTAAATTTTTATAATCATAAAGCATATCAACATAACCAATCTAATTAAAAACAGTAAAACAATTCATGAGCCACTATGCAACTAAAGTACCAAACAAAAACTACCTACGTGTGGTAATACCCCGAAAATGTCAAAAAAAGACTGCACGATCCACTCAGAGCTTCAAACTCACTAAATTAACCTGCATGGTTGGAAAGCGGAGGGGGTGAGTACACTATGTACTTAGTGAGTAGGACAAAAACATATGTCGCAAATAGAACTCAATACATACCAAGATGGTATAATTAACCTATGAGGTGAACATACATCACAATAGAAACATATAGGCCTACCCTATGGCTTAACGTATACTGGTTAGGAACTATGTAGGCCTAGCCTATTAATCACTCATCAGGTGAACATAAGTTCTAGTTCCAGTACACATAAACAAAAAGACATCACGTGTATAAATCAAATCTCGTCAGAAAATAAATATCAGAATAAGCCAAAACAATCATATGAATGTGCACACCCACCAATTTTCGGTGTTGGCTCAACTTTCATCCGTGATGAGTCTGGACTACAGTCGACAAGAGCATCATGATCCTAGGTGATGACCTCGTCGTTGCCCAGACCCTAGGGGTGGAATCACCCGCAAGTCCTGTAGAAAGATGTTGATACGGGGACTCGACTTTTATGTATCAATGTCAAGGGTACGAGGGTCGCTTAATCTGATGTGCCCAACACACGATTGGCCAATCATTTCCTCACCAATCACAAAAATCATATATAAAAATTAAGTACAAAAATCGAGTAAGGCATCATGCCTTTATTTATCAGTCCAACCGATAAAATGAAACCGTGCCATGGCTCTAAGCCAAAAGAGAATAAGAACATGCAGTATATGACTCGATTATGATTTGTAAATTCCAATACATTATTTCATGCAATAAAACTTATCTTTTACACTTCAAATGAAAATTGTTCAAAAATGTAATTTCACCATATTTTGGTCAAAGAAGAGTCAATATTCTAGACCCTTCTTCATTCATGGTCGTGCATTCCATTACTAGTTTTTAATTAATTAATTCTATACTATATATAATAGAAAAATCAATGTGAATCTCCTCAAACTAATCAAAAATTGTAAATTGCAAATATTTTATGATACTTTTCATATTAATAAAAGTGTATGATGTTCAAAGATTCTTTTAAATTATATTAAAATATAAATTTTACAAAAACATTCTCTTCAATTTAAAATAAAATTTAAATAAAAATATTTAGTTTGAAAATAATTTAATATAGATTTAATTAAAATATTTATTAATTTTCTCTACCATGCATAAATATCATAATCTTAGTGTGTAAATAATAAGTTGAAATTAAAATGTTACAATTAATAATATTAGCTTTTGTATCATTTTTACTCGTACAAATGATATTGTTCTGTAAGTTCAAGTTTTAAAAAAATTAGTGTGAAAGTTTATAGTAATTAATATATGACTCATTAACATTAACATAAACATATTAAAATCTAATGGTAATTATTTTATAACAAATTAAAACATCACAATTTTGTGATTTGTGTTAGAATTAAAATTTGTTTGTAAAATTAACGTCTTAAATATAATATATCCTTTTTATTAGCACATAGAGCTAAATCTTTGTGTACCCAAATCTATATTACTACAAAATTTAATTTTCAATTGCACAGATAGTTCAAAAGGTAGTAAAAATTTTAAGATTTCTGTAAATAAATTTAACTTATAGGCTCATGTTTTAATTTAGAAGATGAGACTAGAGGAATTTTTTGTTTAGATTTTGACATAAACTAAGTAGATTTAGCTTGAATTAATCTATATTGAAATAATCAAAACTTTTAATAATATGGTTAAAAATATACATAAAACTCCCTTTACTACAAGAAAAGATATATGATTTAAATGTGGATTGGAAAAATTGATGGGGCTTACATCTTCAAGAACTAGATTTATACTGAAGAAATATCTTATCTTTAAGGCTTAACTTAGATTTGAGATTTTAAAATAAAAGTTGAAGATAAATTTTCCCCTCATTACTTGTAATAAAATTTCGGTCTGATCCCAAGATTTGGCAATATACAAAAAAGACCCCTAAATTTTTAAAACATTTCAAATGAATCTAAAAATGATGAAACTATCAGAGTTCCATCAATTTTACTAACTTAATTTTTTAATTATGCAACCCATATTAGCAATATATATGGTTGATATGGACTCTTAAAATTTTAAATCCTAATTAAGAAACCATAAATTTGCAAATTTTTCTTCTCTATGATGCGACTCTTCCTCTTATTCTCTTCTCTGTGTATGAATCTTTGATGTGGCTGAAGCTTATTCTCTATGGACCTTGTAATGAACTTAAACTGATATGACTAAATTTCCTACTTCAATGACATAACACTCATTAATACCACTACTATTCCTACTATTTCCTGACTATTGTTATCCTTTCATAGTTTATATGATAATATGGATAAGGTTGATGCAAGAAATGCCAAGTAAATGCCTAAACCAAAGTTTCTACGACTTCTATAATGTTCCGCTCTTTTACTAGATATCTGAAGAATGCTCCTCCTATCCCTTATAGAGTACATAAATGCATATTACTTTCACATTAGTATGAAAATTATAATGGTTTTGTACATTTTGAGCATAAGGAAGCATTTTACCCTGAATCATTCCCATGATATATGTATCAAAGTCAGTATAAATATTATCCCATATAGATTTTACTTTTGGAGTGTTTATTTTCAATTCAACTCTTGGTGGCCTCCATTAAAGTTATCATAGTTTTGATAATGTTAACTTCTTCCCTACATAATTAGAAGCAAGATAAATAATGACATGGGTAAATTTACAAACATTTAGTTGTTAATGAACTATTGGATTTAGAATAAATAAATAAATTTAGGGATTTAGAAATTCAAGGATTTATAGTTTTTAGATCCTAAATTCTTAAGCTAATTATAGATTAATCTTTTAACAGTTCATGTTACTCACATATATGACAAACATGAATCCTTTAATAAAAAAATTATTCAAGTCATAAGATTTAGAGTTCAATCAATTTGAGGAATATTTCAAACAATTTTCAAATTGTTAAATTTTAACATTTTGAATTTTTGTTTCACTTTACTTTATCTATGGCATTGGTCAAATTTCTAGGCGTTGTTGAATATGGTTTTTAAAGGATTGTTGTAGTTTTTGTAAATATTATTTTTGTAATTGAGACTCCTAAACGTGGTTTATTACTTCTAAAAAGAAATTTAGTATTTAGTTAGCATGTTGACTTGTTTTTCTAAACTTGCTTATTCATTGTATAACATTTCATCACTATTTGTTGAACTATCTATTTCTAATTCTAAGGCTATGATTTAGTTGGATATAAGGTTTTTTAATGGAATAGAATGGAATGGAATGATTTCTAATGAAATGGAATGTAAATTGATGTAATATCATAAAGTTGTTGTTTGGGAGGGATGGAAGGGTTCATAATATAATATAATGAAATGTTGTTTGGAAGATGGATGGAATGAAATGTAATATATGTATGATAATACTGAATGACTATTCTACCCTTGATAGAACAAAACATATGTTAATAGATCAAAACTCATATCCAATAATAATTATGTATTTGTAATAAGCTCTTTTTGGCATTATAATGAATATTAACTAACCAATGACTTAATGCAACCTAGGTTTTATATGGTAAGTATTAATAATCTTTGATGTTAACATCTTCCTTTATGAGTAGATAAAAAAGCCAACCTTGTTGAATCTATTTAGATTATTGAAACTCTTCTTTAAAATATGAAACACTTAAACTTTATCAACACAAGTAACTATGTTTATTTTCCAATTGATTCATCTTGTCTAGCAACAACAACGAGCTTTAGATATCCTCATATGCAATCAAAGAAAGAGAAAATTGCAAAAAAATTAACAATATATAAACGACATCTTTTACCCTAAATTCTCACTAGTCGTTGCGCTTTCAATTTTGTCCTTTGGAACATTCAAAGGCCTTGGATCTCCAGCAAAAATAAGGCAACAACCCACAAAGACAAAACCAATGAACAACGTGATAGGTAGTATGTGTCAACAAAGAAGGAGATGCAATTACATTAAGTAGGCGATTAGAGCATAAAGAGGAGAGACTCAAAGAGTAGTCGTTGAGGGTGTGTTATGTATAAAAACATTATAATCATCATTCGAACTACTATATAGAAACACAACGTTTAAATAAACCCACACCATAGTTATCAAACACCAACCCTTATACTAGTCATCCCTTACGCCTGTTTAAGGCGTTATAGTAACAGATAATAGGGATATAACATATTGGATATTGTCTTCTTCTTCTAGAATTCTCTCTATGTATCTCTCTACCCTTCTTTCTCTCCTTCTACCTATCTCTCTTCTTTTCTCTCTGTGCTAGTTTCCTTCTCATTTCTGTTAACTATTTGCACTTTAATTTACTATCATCAAAATATACATAACATTTGGTACCAGAGACATATGTTCCTTGGAGAAAATGGCTGAGCTGTGTAGAATCAAAGAAAACGTGAAAAATCTGATAGAGGCACAGATTAGGAACGAGAAACTATTCCTAGAAGCACAAAACAGAGCAAAAAGAATGGGGAAGGATCTGTTTAAACTTAAAACAATGTTCGCATAATTCATAAAGCTACAAGGAGTGAAATTAGGAGCGACTATTCTAGTTACTCTAAAGCTGAAGGTTCATAGTCAGTCTTCTATACTTTCAAAACTATCTCCCTGTTTCCATTCCATGAATTATTGTATGACTAAGTAATATGCCAATGATATTAAAAGCCTTTGTAGGGAAATGGCTTAGTGGCTATGTCCTCTCTCTTACCAATATTGGTGCAAGCAACAGTTGAGAAAGGTAAGGCAACTTTATGGTGGATTTCCTTATGGAAAGAGTCTCAGCTATCGTTTGGAAGACAACTATTGCTCCAATTGATTGTTTTACATTCTTGACTTAAAATCAAAATGAGATGATTAAAGCTGGTCGGCTATGACAGAACATGTTTCTCTAATGATGCAAAGGCTGCTAAAGTGGGAGATGAAAAGAAGTTCATATGGTTGTTTATTTTTTGCCCACTTTGTGATCCTCCTTGATGATAATTTTTATTAAACCTTGTGGTCAAGGTTTTCTAAAAGAGAAGAAAATGTTACATATAAAATATTATAATCATCGTTCGAACTTCTACATAGAAATGCAACGTTTAAATAAATCCACACCATTGTTATCAAACACCAACCCTTATACTAGTCACCCCTTACGTCTATTTAAGATGTTATAGTTACAGATAGTAGGGATATAATAGATTGGATATTGTCTTGTTCTTCTAAAATTCTCTTTGTGCATCACTCTACCTTTCTTTCTGTCCTTTTCCATATCTTTCTTCTTTTCTCCCTCTTCTGGTTTCCTTCTCATTTTTGTTAACACAACTATTTGCACTCTAATTCACTACATTAAAATATACATAATAAGGTGACGAGAAGAGACCAAAATATTTTTATTTATCAATGAAACCACAACATTTTATATAGAGAATAATGTGTATTATAAAAAGTTATTGAGAGTATATTAGGTAGTAAATATTTATCATTTTACCTTTCATCCTAAAACTCCCAAATTGGAAATAACTTATTTTTACTGTTTAGGATGGAATAAAATGTAATGTGAAACCATTCTCTTTCATCATATGCCATTCCATTTCATTATAAACCCTCATTCTAAACGATGAAATAATATTACATACTAACCGTCCTACCAAACGTAGCCTAAGGTTTCAAATTCTTCATTAGAATATTGTTAAGAAGAATCAATTTTAGAAATCATTGAGCACTATAAGAAAACCGTCAAGTAGCGACGGAAACTTCCCTCCGGAATCTTTACCATTTGAAAGTAGCAACGAAAAACACAATACTGTTGCTATATTTGACTAATATAGCGACGGAACAAATGTCCGTTGCCCTATTTGGGGGAAAAATTCTTGACAAAATTTAGCGAAAACGATGTCGTTTTATTGAAGATAAACAATGTTCTTAACTTCACCAAAACAACATCGTTCCAGTGAAGTTAGAACGTTGTTTAACATAATAAACATGACGTCATTTCATAACAGTGAAAGAAAGTTATTTACCTTGACCTAAATGACGTCGTTTCTGTCAAGTTAAGAACGTTGTTTTACTTGACCGAAATGACGTCATTTTGGTTGTTTTACTTGATCGAAACGACGTCGTTTTTGTTTTAAACCAAAATGACATCGTTTCGCTCAAGTTAACTATCGTTTTGAACTTAACCAAAACGACGTCATTTTGGTTAAGTTAAAATGCACCAGCCTTCCTTTCCTGCCTCTCCTCGCGCGCAACAACCTTTTCCTCCTTCCTTCGTCGTTCGTTTTGGTTATGTTAAAATGCACCAGCCTTCCTTTCCCGCCTCTCCTCGTGCGCAACAACCTTTTCCTCCTTCCTTCGTCGTTTTGGTTAAGTTAAAATGCACCAGCCTTCCTTTCCCGCCTCTCCTCGCGCGCAACAACCTTTTCCTCCTTCCTTCGGACGTAGCTCAATCCTCTCCTCCATCTTCCTCCTTTGACGTCGATTGTCGTCCTTCCTCTGACCACGTGGAGCGTCTCCGGCCGACGTTCCTTGTCATCTTCTCTGGCGGTGAGGTAAAGGCGTCATCTCCTCCGCCTCTTTCGAAGGTAAGTTATGGGTTTTGATTAAAAATTTGTTTTTTTAGACTAAGTTAAATGCATTGGTGTTGTTTAATTGGGTTTGATTGTTATTGTGTTAGCGTTTTTCATGTAAATAATGGGAAAATGTAATTATTTTGTGTTTAGATAGGGTTGAAAATTTTGTGCACTCAACATGTTCGATGAAATGCTTTATCATATGTGATGAACTTGTTTTTGTGGGTTTTTAATTGTTTGTTTACAAACTATAAGGAATAGATAAAGTATCAACTATATATGCTATATTTTTCATTAGTTTTGTTGATATAATTTGATGGATTACCATATATTTGATGCATTGATATTTGAATTAAAAATAATTTTCTACGAACGTAATATTTATTTGCTTTATTGGCCCTCAACTTAATAAGAATATTGAACAAAATTAATGATGAGCATTAAAATATGACTTATCTAAATAACAATAATAATAATAACAACCAAAAACCAAAATAGAAGATAATAACAATTTTAACTTTATTTTTTAAAAACAACAACAAAAAAATCTTTAGATGTTTTATAAAATGATGCAAAATGCTTATTATTACATACTAAGCAAAATATTGCAAACAATTTCGGCTACATTTTCTCACATTTGTAGTTAAAAATGCATACTTATAAAATCGGGATTTGGGGTTTTATCTTCACTTACTGATTCCAATCTTGTTCCGCTGCTTCATCATATACTAAAACCATGTGAAAGAAGACATAAGACATATTCTTATTATCACCTTCTCTCTTTATAAATACATAAACATGAAATATTAATCATAACCAAGCAAAGTAAATGTTTCATATTCCAAAATTTAATTTAATTGTCTTGTAATTTACCAATACCAAGACTTAGGATAAGCCAAACAATATGCAAGACCAATACATCTTATTCGCCAACACAATCAAATTAATTCAACCATACATCGGAGATATGAGAAATTTTGGGCCAATCTTCACCCTTCTCCCGCTCGCACCTTTTCTTCAATAAAGGACAACTATCGATACCCAGAGAAAAGAGGGACGAGGGCAGGCCCTCTTCTGGCAAGGACCGGAGCTTAGGGCAGTTATAGATCTGCATTTCTTTAAGAGAAGTGAGATTCTGAAGTCCTTTGGAGTTGAGAGATTCCAAATCAGCAAACCCCCATATTATAAAAGAAGTAATAGTGGAAGGTAACCCTTCTTCCGGCACAGATTTCAGCTTAGGACAATTGCCGATTGATAACTCTTTGAGATTTGGGAGTTGTTGAATCTTGCTGTTGACAACAAATTCTAAGTTTTGTAAACACCATATGGAAAGAGAGGTGAGGGAGGAAGGGAGGCCCTCTTCTGGCAACAATCGGAGCTCTGGACAACTACAAACAGACAAACATTGAAGAGAAGTGAGATGTTGAATCCCCTTGTACTTCAGAGATTTCATATTTGGAAAATCCTCGATTTCAAGATAGGTAAGTGTGGGTGGGAGTAGTGACTCCTCAGGAAAGCATTCCGCATGTCTGTAGCCACCTATCCCAAAGTGCAAAAGAGAGGGAAGACAATACAAATTCCACTGATTGCGTCCATTTATGAGTTCAGAGCAACCAACAATTTGAAGCCTTTGTAGTTTTAAGGGCAAGCCTCCTTTAGGAAATGACTCAAGCTTTGGGCAATTCCCAATGATCAACTCCTCCAAAGAATAGAGTAGGGAGTGCATAGACTCTGGCAACCATTTCAAATTTGAGCAATCCTCTAACCATAGTCGTTTCAAATTACGAGTTTCTAGTCCCACTTCAGGAAATGATACCAAATTCGGACAGTCTCTGATTTTCAAGGAGAGGAGAGACATATAGTTTCCATTCATCGTCTCAAAGTTTGGACAGTTATAAACACATAGATCCTTTAAGTTGGAGAAGGACTCTAAGGATAAACATTTCAGGAAATTACACCGATCAATTGTAACTTTCTCTAAAGTATTCAATAGACCACAACAACCAAGTTGCTCTATTCTTTCAATCCAAGGACTTTGGGATCTAAAAGTTGAAAGTTGATAGCCATTGTTTAAAGTCAGATCATCCAAAATCATGTTGAGAATCCTTGGAACTCTCGGGAGTGAAGCCACAAGTCTCTCAGTTTTCCTGATCTCGAGCGTAATCAACAAAGGAATGTGTTGAGGCAGAGACCGTTTGAATGCAGGACAATTGATTATGTATAACTTTTGAAGGAGATGGAAAACTTCCTCTTCATTTCCACACATGACCCATTCTTGCCAGTGGGGCATGTTTTCAAACCTTAAAACTTCAAGGCATTGAAATGGCTTCTTCATGGATGTACATCTACCACAGAACTCAGGACCAATCGATACAATTCCTGGAAAATCTATAATTGAGAGTTTTTTCAAGTGCACTAGCTGCCCAAGTGATGGTAATTGGCAACAGTGTCTACAACCATAAAGCTCCAAGGTTACTACTCCTAACAAAGGAGATCCTCCATCAATCCAATCTGGAAATCTTGTGCCCCCGTACCCACCAATTGTAAGAGTTTCCACATTTTCATGAGGTTCTAATTGCTCCAATAGACGTCTAGCATGCACTGAATCACCAACATCACCCTTCCAAACCAATTCCAACTCCTTAAGATGTATTTTCCCTTTGACATTGGCCCTTAAAGCTTCTTCTACATCCACAACATTTTGAAGATTCCTAATAATCAGACGTCCTCTCAGTTGCTCAAGATTCCCCAACTCTTGAATACTAGTCCCATTTTCCTTTCCAATCATGAAATAACACAACTTTTGGAGCTTCGATAATTTACCCATCTGCGGTGGCATCTTTTGCAAGTAAGTCCCCTCAATATCAAGAATACACAAGTTGGCCAAATTTCCCAATCTTAGCGGTAACTCGACGAGTTCTCTACAGTTCTCCAATAATAAAATTTCCAAATGATACAAAATACATAAAGATTCAGGTAAGATTTCAACTGATGATCCAGAAAGATCCAAGTATCGAAGATGTTTTAACTTGCTAATTGAATCATCGAACTTTAATGCTCTATAAAGCCAACGAAGGGACAGTACTCGTAAGCACTCAAGTTTTGGAAGTATATCATAAATTACCTTTTCATTAGTGTCAGCGTATGCGCTCGATTGTAAGAAAGTGCGCAGCAGTGGAGCACTGGTAATGGCTTCAGAATTGTTGGAGAGCAAACTTTTTCTTGGAATATAAGATAGATGACGTGTCCTCGGTGTGACCTTGCACGAATCATCATCCAACCTAAAACAAAAGTCTCCAGCCACAGATCTAGCCAAGTCATTGATGAGATCATGCATAATGAAGATGTCGCTGTTTGGATTGAAAAAAGACCTTGACACAAGATCATCGAAGTACTCCTCACCAATGACTTCCCTCTCCACGTTGAATCCTGCTTGACCCAGAAACCCCTCTGCCATCCATAAGAGTACCAATTCGTCCTTTTTAAACCAATACCCCTTGGGAAATATAGCACAATATGCAAAGCATTGCTTCAAAGGAGATGGAAGAAAATGGTAGCTCAATCTTAAAGCTGGAATAATGTTGTCTTCTGGTAAATTCCAAATATCGTTATTCAAAACTCTCTCCCATTCTTCAGGTTTTCGTTTGGAACGCAGGAGACCACCCAATGATTTTGCTGCCAAAGGTAA
>JANKOE010000005.1:51488034-51498672 GCA_026284465.1 Erythroxylum citrifolium | reverse complement strand
TTCGGGACGTGCTAGCACACCACAGCCGCAGCCCGGATAGTGCATGCTCGTGTGGATACCGGTAGAGGGCATTCGCGATTCGCAGTGTCTTGGAATCCGAAAAGAAGCGATCTACCCACGCAAATAAGGTATTTCGTTAATCCTTTGTGTTTTCGATTATACGTGATGTTCTTGTACGGTCTTTTCCGCAGCTTATTGTGAATACTTGGACTGTACGCGATCCAATACTTGTAACATGTGAATAATTTTTAAGTTATCAAATTAAAATTTACCCTTCCCAAATTAGAATCGAATCTCATACCTTACTGATTTTGGGATAGACGAATTAGCTTCTTTTATCCAAGTTCTAGCAATATCCACATTACGCAAATAGTTTTGAATGATTGCCCCCAGTCCCTATTTGCGTTTCGCTAATATTGCTGTGTTTGTGGTCACTTTGAATCACTTCTGTAGGCGGTGCTTTCCAAGAAAACTCATCTATATTACGCTTTTCAGAAGTAAATTTAGATCATATTTAGATGTTAGCATGAATAAATGGACATTATGACAAATCAACATCACTCAAAAATATATCACATATCATAAATTAAATCAAATTAATCCATACTCAAGTAACCACTAGGTTTTTCTATCTATCTGAACATGGAAAAGTACTTATCCATAAATCATGTTATAAAAAATAAAAGAGGAAAAATAGAGACGGCATGTTTCCAATATGTATTTTGTCTAAATCTAAGGGGTGTGGTTGTGTGGAAATGACTCATCTATCTTGTACCAAAAGGTTGATCCCCAACCCTAAGGGCCCCCAGTCGCAGGCCCGACCACCGTTGGAGGAGTGAACCACGGTATGATCTTAGGCAGCCCCTAGCAAAGCGGTCACTTTCTCCCGTTACCAGGAGTCGAACCTAGGACCTTGTACCAATTGACCCTACTAGTTTGCCACCCAAGCTACCCGTGCAGGCAAGGACTCATCTATCTTTAATTAAAGATCAGGGGTTTGATTCTTAGCTTTGGATATAGAACAACCTTAAATTTTTTGGCCAGCTATTCCACCCTGTGAGGTGCCTACAAATCAACGAGAGGATACTGTGATCTAAGACAAAAAAAAAAATATGTATTTTGTCTAAAAATGGTTAAAATCCTCATAATTTTGGGTATTTTTAAACTTAAATATGTTTTTTCACACCTAATAAATGTTTAGAGCATGTTTGTGGCCCGACCATATACCTCCCTACTTCCTTTTAAGTGGTGGGCACGACCTTTAAAACGATCATACCAGTAAATCATGGATCTTCCCACTTATTCAAAACTAATTTATAGCCTTTATCATAGTTTTTTTTTTAAATCAAGGATCTTATTTCTTAGCTAACTTGTACACAGTTGTACCTTAGGTTATGTCACCTACTACATTTCATCCTTCTAGGGTATGGATTAACGCATGGATATGGGCCTGATCGCGTTCCTCTAAGAATTGTAATTTTCTTTACGATTTTACTTAGAATGGCTTCCAATTCTTGAATAATAGCATCCAAAAGTCCAATTTTCACAATTACTTCAAAAGGTATGGAAACTAAATAAACCAAGGAAATTTAGCATTAAAACAAAAAAAATACTTAAGAAAATATATGCATGAATATCCCTATGCTTAAGTATTTACTTATAATTAAGTAATCAATTCAATCACTCTTAACTTAAAAAAGTTAAAATTCTAGCAAAAAATTTAATGACTTAACTAGATAAATCAATAATATTCATCGTTCATTCAATTGCATTGTTCATCAATTAAATAGATGTTTAGATAATTACATCAAATGATAAATTAGTTTAATTTAACCTAACGATCCTTCAAACATTATCTTATTCTACAAAACTCAATTTAATGTAAAAAGTTGACGTACACTAGTAATGTGCTTAAGCTTTCATACATTTTAATAACTCAAATTAGTAGAAAAGTAAAGAACTAAACTTTAAATTTACAAAGAATCACTTAAATGCTTATTTGAAAAGTTATTTAACCTTTAACGTGAAAGCAAACACTTTGTCATAAATGACCCTGGTTACTCAGTTAGGTAACTATTTCAAATGGCTATTAGTACCACTCCTAGGCTTTAACCTTTTCATCTACATTAAAGCCATCGAAGTGAATTTATTTATGCTTACTTATTCACATATTTTTATTTTATGTACTTACGTGTAAGAAACAATTAATAGAAAGAATTCACTTCTAAGTCAAAATACTCCTAAATTATATAGAAAGTATCATAATGAAAATTAAGTATTCATTACCTTGAAGATGGTCAATTGATTGGGAAGCAATATGAATTGAAGTAAGAGACATAAAATTCATTTTAGAAGACCTTGGGAACTTATATTGACATGTATTCATCTGTGCATGAATATAGTTCTTTCATTACTAATCACTAACAGAAAAGCAAGTAGATCTCCTAACTAAGCTTTTCGACCTCATAAGTATTGAGGAAGCTCTCCATAACTTTAATTAATAAGGCTCCATGCTCTAATAGATAAAATGAATACTTGTTTTAAAAATCATGGAGCAAGATCAAAGTACAAGAGGTCAATGCCATTATAAAATTATTTAACGACAGATCTACGTCGAAGGAATTAAATAAGACTCATATTTGTCTTGTACTAAAGATTCCTTATCCAACATCATTGAAAGACTTTAGGCAAATCTCTTATTGTAATACTATGTATCTAAATTTTTAGCTCCAAGATTGAAATTAGTATTAAACTCTGTCAATAATCCAATATAAGGTTCTTTTATTAAAGGGAGGAATATAGGAGATAACATCTTCTCATCTTAAGAATTATTCAAAGACTACCCTAGGAAAACCTTAATCAAAAAATGTGCAATGAAAATTGATTTCCATAAAGTATTTGAATCTATTAAGTGGGAATTCATTTTTCAATCTCTTAAAGCATTTGGCTTTCCATCTTAGTTTTTCAAATGTATAAAGCAATGCATCACCATCACTTTTTATACCATTATGAGCAACAAATAGCCAATTATCCACTTTTACCCTATTTGTTTACTTTACACTTTGTACTTGAGGTGCTAACCAGATTGATTGGTCATAACATCACTTTAAAGGGCAAGTTCATATTTAATGAAGTGCAAAAAATTAAGGATCTTTAACCTATCTTTTAAGGAGGACTTGCTGCTGTGAAATCCTTGATGAATTCATTTTTCATTTTCAATAACCTCTTAGATTTGTCCATTAATAAAGATAAAAGACTATATTATAAAGTAAGGAACAAGGACTTCCTTAAATTTATGCGAACTTGTAGCTTATATGACTTAAGTTATGACGGTTTTTTTACATGTAGAGTAATAAGTAGGATGGAAACTGGCTTAGAAGGAAGAAGTTACATAGGGCATTAGTAAATCAGCGCATTAGTAAATCACCTATGACTCTCCAACTTCTCTAGCAATAAGGCACATTTCAATTGTCCCCTTTGCTTAGATCACTATTTTACTAAGATTACAATGGATAATAAGCCTCTGAAGCTTAATTTCTCCTTTAGGTTTAATAATTCCACAACTAAGGTTGATAGGTTTGAGGACGCTATCTCTAAAGGAATGAAACTTTAAGTTGAGGGGCATTACTCTTTTAAATGTATGTAAAAGTTGCAAGCGATAAAAGGAGAATTAAAGAGGTTATTGTAGGAGAAAGGTAGAAATGCCAGTAACGATCTTATTGAAATAAAGATAGGAGATACATATTACTTAAATGGAGCTAAATCGATTCCCCAAAGATCCCATTCTGAAGGTAAAAGAAAGGAAAGTTTTAAATACCTACATCGAGTATTTAGATAACAGTAAGGTATTTAAAGCTTTCCTTATTAGACTGACACATTCATATCAATCTCATTATCCAAAAGAAAGGAAAGCTCTAATACGTAAAGGAAAGCTCTAATACGTAGCATTCAAGAGCGAAATCCGTGAGGGTTCAAAAGATAGGTGAACAGTAAGGTGGGCATAACATGTTTATTTGACACATCAAAGCTACGATAACGTAAGATAGAATAGAAAATAGAATAGAGAATAGAAGAGAGCTGGGAGAAGTGTGGAGGCACTACAAGGGGTCTTCAGATAGGGTATTTTATGGGGGCTTAAGCATTTTCTTGGGAGAGACCCATGAAGGGCTAGATGTCCCGGCGCCAGTTCGGAGTTGACATCAACACCAACGACTCGGGTTAAGTGTATTTTACTATTTTTGTTGTTTCTTTCTCTCATTATAAATAGATTGTGTTTTCCTATGTTAGTTGATTTGGGTTTTATATATGGATAATCAGATTTTTGTTATTGTTCGAGTATTTATGTATAAATTAATTGAGTATTGTGAAAGGATGATTTGAGCTTTATACCTTTCTTTTTGTATCAACCATATTACATACTTTATACTTAACCAAATGTCCTACCCAAGCCATAAAGCTACTGAAATATTTGTGATTGGTGAGTTTGTGGATGTACAAAAGTGTAAGTGTGAGGGTGCACATATGTGTGGATTGATTAATGTTGGGATGTTTTGTTATATCTTATCATTGAAACTCCCGTGTTGATGTAGGTTATTTTAATTTTTATAATGAAAAGAAAGAAAGAAAGAAAGAAAAGCAAAAAAGAAAAAGAGAAAAGAGAAAAGAGAAAAGAAAAAGAAAGAAGAAAAAAATGAAAATAATTTTTTTGTTTAAATAAATTTATTAAGGAAGAAATGCATATGCGTTTGCATAGTTATTTATAATTAATGCATCTTCTCATAGTTGTAATGAATATGTTATTTAAATATGTTGAATATGAGGTAAATGTTAGCTTGGAAGGTTCACTTTTGTAGTTTCAATGTATTGTCATCAATTGTATGAGGTAGATGTTGGCTTAAAAGGTTCACTTTTGTGGTTTCAATGTATTGTCATCAATTGTATGAGTGATTCCTTCAGATTAGTATATGCTTCATGTGATTTGTGTGTGAGAGCTGAATTGGATTGTGAAATATAAGTGTTGTATTCATCATAGCTAACGGTACCTAGTTTTGTATGAATGTTAACTTGTGCACTTAGTGGTATAATTGAGTGTTACATTTGTTTCACTAGCTTTAATGACTCTAATGCTACTTGACCCAAATACATCTCACCTTACCTTTGCCCACATTACAACCTTGAAAAGTCCTTTGATCTATGATGTTGCATATGAACTTTAATGGTGGAGAAATAAAATGATATGCAAAGTTGTGGATTATTATAATCATGAATGGTATTGAATGTACCCATGGATATATTTTAGTTAAACACATTTTTTGAGTCTGCCATTTGATTGCTCAGTTTTCGAAGATATTGAATGTTTATTGATCATGAGTTAAAGCTTGAAATGTTAAGTTCTTGCTATGATTTTTGAAAGTTGTTTATCTTTGTTTATGATTATGTGTTCTTGGAACATATGGGAAATGAATAAATGTTTTCAACCTTTGAGCTTAATTTTAATGTTTTACTTGAGGATGACCCAAAACTAAGTGTGGAGAAAATTGATAGGTGCTTAATTGATTATGAAATTATTCCATAACACTTAGTAATTATTGACCTGAAATTGCTTAAGATACTCACGTTGACTCATATGTGATTTTAGGCACAATTTGAAAGCAAAGAAGTTAAAGTGAGTTGAAAGCATGTTATTTAGGCCTTTTTTTTAAGATTAATTTTTATTCCGTCTTCATGGAATAAGAAGAAGTTAAAAGACAATAAGAAAATTAAAAGATGAAAAAATGCAAATAACCACTGGAAGCAGATAAAGGCAACTGGAAGGAAGCAGTCTATAACCAAAACAACGTAGCATAGATGGGAAGCAGCAACATGAAACGACAGTGTAGCAGATGGGAAGCACAAACGCAACGTCTGCATTCAACGCAAATGCCTGTCTTAAACGCAACGTTCAAGAGAGAAAATCGTGACGGCTAAAAAGATAGGTGAACAGTAAAGTAGGCCACAACATGTTTATTTGTCACATCAAAGCTACAGTAGTGTGAGATATAATAGAAAATAGAATAGAGAACAGAAGAGAGCTGCGAGAAGTGTGGAGGCGCTACAAAGGGTCTTTAGATAGGGTATTTTTATAGGGGCTTAAGCATTTTCTTAGGAGAGACTCATCAAGGCTAAACATCTCAATAATCCATAATTGTTATTTTGAAATTCATGTGTAACGATTAATAATTCGTAATCATTAGGGATAACATGACTTAGGTTAAATAATGCATTGTATATGACTGTTGCCTTGATGAATCAATTTTCCTAATTCATAATACTACTGCCTAATTAAATCTAGAGATCATATCCTAGGTTATTTGGTAGTTAAGTTTAATTAATGATCATATCTTAATAAACAAAACCTAAGGGAAAACTCGGGTTAATTATTAACCCACGATTAATAATTGCTAGGAGAGGTTAGAAAATAACAAATTAAAGAAATATACTTAATTAGGGTGTAGGTCGAGATTGAACCAAAGAATTGGGTCCCTACCGAATTTTCCACTTTTATCATTTTTCGCATGTTTTTTTTAATTTATTTTTATTAGTCTAGTTTCATTTTATTTTCTTGTTTGAAAAATCCAAAAACCCCCTAAACCTAAACATCGATTAATTTTATTTCATAAACTTTGCACACACTCTCTGTGGGATCGACCTAGACTCACCACTGCTATAATAGTAGTCTTGTTTTTATTTTGACTAACGTTATAATGCGTTGTTAGTATAGAACCATCAAATTTTTTCACAACATAATTTAGTGTAAGAGGAACTTTAAAAAAAAAAGCTCCTTGGTAAGAATAAGGGAGAGACAATTCAAGGCCAAGAAGATCTAAAAAGCTAGTTTTCATTCACTTCAAAAACTTACTTGGTTCTAGCAATAATTAGAGCTCTTTTGTGTAGGGAATTAAGGACTTCATGCCAATGTTATGAATACTATACCGGACTTGGTACGAATTGAGTTCCAGTATGGTATGGTATTGGTACCCAGTGACGGAGCCAAAAATTTAAGATAAGAGGACCCAAATATTTAAGTTTTTAAATCTAAAATCAAAATATTTAATTTTTATAAATCTTGGGACACTGGGCCCAACTAACCCTGTCTATGCCGGCACCGGTTAATATCGGGTACCGTTTCGAGTAATTTTTTAAATTTATGAAATAGTCCCTGAATTTTTTAAATTACAAAATAGTCAATTGTCACATTGTGCATTTGTACTGTATATTTTTAACTCTGTCTCCAAAAATTATAATAATAAGTAATAATCACAATTTTAATTTAATTTACAAAATTAATTTAATAATTATTAATAAATATAATTAAATTTAAAATATATTTTTAAAATATATAAATTTCAAATAAATATTGATTTAATAATTAAAATTTTATAAAATAAATATTAGTTTATAATTAATAATTTTTAAATTAATAATTTTAAAAGATAAAATATTTTTATTAATAAATATTAAAATAAATTTATTTTAATATATTATATATTTTATTAATAAAATATATTAAATTAATTTAAATCACTATAACTCTATAACTTCAAATTTCTAAAAGAATTTGGGGTTTAACTCCTTGCCTGACAAATCACGTGTATACAGCTGCCTTGCCTAGAATGCTTCCACCGACAAACGTCTGACCACAAAGTTCGTTGGATGAATACTAGCAGTAGCAGTGTCAGCATTAAATACGCTTACCCTCCTACAAAAGTAGCATTCAATACGCTTACCAGCATATAAATCGACTCATTTAAGACTGAAAACACAATTAGTTAGCCCTGACTACATATAATAACAAATACAGAACTTTTACGATACTAAAAATACCTCGATGAGCAACAAACGCTATACCATTAAATAAATGTTGGACCCGCCTTTTGTGGATCACGTAAAGTAAATTTACCTGTGAACTTATGCATCAATCCATCTTCTGGCACTTATCTTACACGCTGTTGATACGTATGGCTATGGTCGACATGCATCGGTCCAAAAAAAAACTTGCCATTAGGTGACACCTGCCAGACAAGTTGTTTACAGCTGGTCTCAACAAAACCAAATTCCTATATTATATTCTCCATACAATGATACATAAAACATGACGACAGAGCATTACACAACAATGGTAGCGGTTACTAAAGGAAAGTAATTAAAATAACATGAACAGCCTCTATCTTAAGCTATAAGAAAAGGCAAAACAGTAAGCATAAAGGCCTCGTATGTGAACGTGGCTGAGCCAGTGAATGCTGTGTCCTTCTCTTTGAACTTCTCCGTCAGACCCTGCAACGATTGAAACAATAATATCACAACCAAAACTGAAGCTAAACGCTAAAGCTGCCTAATAAATAAACCACCAAAACCCCTCACCTTCACAGTAAGACAGCATCTGCAATTCAACCAAAAGCTCTACATTAATTTATATTTATTAACCCCAAAAATTATATATATCAAAAACAAAAATAAAAATAAAACATACTCGATGAAATTGTCATATTCAACACCCTTTTGCCTGCCTCCTCCAGTTTTATCAAACTTCGCCACCAGCAAATCAACGACCACAGGCGACACCGCAAATCCCAAACTCAACAACGCTTCTCTCAGCTCATTCGCATCGATCTTCCCGCTCCTATCCCTATCAAATCTCTCGAATATGTTCTGTTCATTCCCATTCAATCCATCCATCATTTATTATTTTTAATTTTATAATTTATATTCAATTTATCTCCACTTACTCTCCAACTCTGAAGGCTGTAGAACACTTGAGTGAATTCCTTTGGACCTGCAGAGCGTACACATCAATAACTTAAATCAAGAAGACCTACTGGCACAAACTTCATTCTCTCCGATTCATTAACTTACCGATCTTCCTAGTGTTGGTGTTGGTGAAGAGATACATCATAAGATGAACAGTCCTCAAGCTGAAGCTCTGATTATAACTCGAGAGCGCTCTCTGCAACTCCTTGTCGTCGATCAAGCCGCTGCCGTCCTGATCCGCGGCTTGGAAACACGCGATGATGTTGGGATCAGTGCCCGGGGGAAAAGCCGACGGCACTAGAGAGGCAAAGGGGTTCCCGTACGCCGACGATGGAGGATAACCACCAGCGGAAGCGGAAGGTTGATGAGGATGAGGCTTGTCTTTGGGAGGTTTATAACCGGGCGGCGCCGCGTAAGGTGCTCCATATGGTGCTGATGGTGCGCCGTACGGTTGTTGAGGTGGCGGAGGTTGGGTTCCGTAGGGTGGCTGGGACGGCGGTGCGCCTCCGTAGCCGTCACCATAACCATAATTGGGATAGCCGGACATTCGTGCAGCGGACGACAGAGAAAGCGAGAGGATGTGACGATGGTGCGGGATTTCGTTGTGATTATCCGAGTTAAAGGAGCTTTTCTATTATAGAGAATTATGTGTCAAAGCTTCCGTCTCTATTTCAAGTGACTTCTTCGAAGGCTTGTAAACGGGCAGGATCGGTACGCGTCGTTTAATATATTTTTTTAAATTTTTATATTTATTTTAAGATAATTTAAAAAAGTTGTAATTATATTTTTTAAATTTTATAAATTATAAATTATAGCATAATTATTTATAGTAAAAAGTAAAATAAAATTACCTATACATTATTCCAAAATATTTATATAAAATGCAATCAATTTATATTTATTAAAAATATGTAGCAATGATAATGTTCTCATAATTATTCCTTGTACAAACAAGTTAATTTAATTTTAATTTTGTAATTTTATTATAACAATTAATTATAATGTTAATGTAAAAAAGTTACTATCTAATTACAATGAATTTATTTCAAATATTATTTTTACGTGTTTAATAAATTATTATATTTTTTTAATATGATTAAAAATACATTTATTAAATATTATTGTCTTTTCATATTATATCTATTATTAAATAATCATTGTAAAATTTTTTATTTTTATTACACATATTAAAAGAAATAATTAATATGATAATTAATGTAATATTATGTTACCCACATGAGGGCTAGATTTGTGAATTCTGAAAATTTGATGAGAAATTGGGGAAAATGCATTTCATTCAGTATTATTTGTGATATGCACATCTTTGCACATTTATATGATTATACATGCATTCATGACATTTCCGGGTACAATTGAGTTGTTAATTATGAGTAAAATGTGTTTTAGCAAATTGGTATTTTTTTTAGGATGTTGGTATTTTGGTGAGAGTTTAGAAAGATTTTTATTTTGGACCAACCCTATTGTGACATGTGGACTAGTTATAGCATGATTTTTGACAAATGGCTTGTATGTGCAATAACATGTGGCAAATTTATTTGGATGATAAATGGAAATTCATGCAAAGTTTTATTTTGAAGGAATTACGAGATTTGATGGATTAGTGTTGGAGTAGGATTTTATTGTATGGTTTGGTTAAATTAAAGTTGAACGAATGCATGAAGAGCATTCTTGGTAAGTCACTTAAGAGTATTAGGAATAAGGCTTAAAGGAAGGGACAAATTAGACATTGCTCATTCAATTAGGGTATATACCTTAAAGAAGAAGAAAGGATTGTTTAGTTAGAAAGTGAAGAAGAGATCGTGGATGAAGGAAGAAGAGAAGAAAAGAAGA
>JANKOE010000005.1:51357462-51371943 GCA_026284465.1 Erythroxylum citrifolium | reverse complement strand
AATAATAAATATTTTCATTACAAAACTGTAACTGAAGAAGATAAAGTTACATGTAAATACACTTACTTTTCAGGGCACTATATTTACATAACTCCAACAAAAACTTGATTGGACTGGTCTAGAGTTAGCTGGACAACTGCTTCTCCTCTTTCTTTCGTTTTGCTCTTCCTTTCTTCTTTCTTAATTCCGTAAGATGGAGTCTAGGTGTTTTTGGGTCTCTTTATGTTCTTAAATAGTTAATGTATGACTTAAGGTTAAATTTATGTCTTACCCAAGTCATATTGTCCACAAATACCTTAAAATATCAAAACAAATCAACAAGCCTAGGTCTGGCGAGTGTTTGTCACGATCATGACACAACATAAAGATCTTCTGTCACGATCATGACATGACCCTATGGAGGGTCTTCTGTCATGATCGTAACCATTCCTTTTAGCCTAAGCATGTTCCAGCTTCCTTCAATCTTCATTTATCCGGTTTCATTCACTAACAAACACATCAAAATACCTAAAAAAACACAAGATTAAGGTCCACAATCATGCCCTAAATCACAAAACACTTAAAACATAAACAAACAATAACATTAACGTAATTCTAAACCTAAACATGCAATAATCATCTAATCAACACCTATGAACATACTAAAATACCTACCAAAGCATAATATAAACTACAACTATCAAACTTTATAAAATTTCTTTTGATATATACATGGCTATAATTTTCTCTCATATTGCTTTTATAAAATATAAAACTTTTTAGTGGTACTTTTATTTTGTTATCATAAAAACATTGATTTAAGCCTACCTTGGTTTAACAATCTCCCCCTTTTGATATTGATAAAATATTTTATGATATTATAAAAGGCAAATATGAAATTAAGTGTACATATTTACAATATTATCATTAACTCCCCCCCTTAATTCATATACGAAAATATTACGAGAGAAATCCTGATAATTTTCAACACAACAACAAAAGAAAATTGGTATGATAACAATATATTCAGTTATCAAACACATCCAATAGTTATTCAATTTTCAACCACATCTAATATTTAATAGAATATATATATCTAATACTATCCTTGAATCCAATATCATTAAATTTCGCTCCCCTTTTTGGAAACTTATAAAAATTAACTATCTAAAGGAGGAAAGTGATAGTTAATCAAGTGATATAAGTCATCAAGATGATGCATCTTAAGGTCTCAAAAAGAGTCAAGATTACGTTATAGTTGAGTGAGTTGATACTCATTAGCTACTAGGCAATCATTGAGTGGAGATCCATGTTTCATGAGGTTATAACCTTATCATCTACAGGTAGCTCAATGGTGTGTCAAAATAAAGGCTCATTAGAACCAATGCCATATAGGGAAGCTCATATAGGATATAACCTGCTGAGGCTGTAGCTACTACTACTGATATGGTCGAGTTATATGACTATAAAAAAACCAATTGGTAACCCATACAAATAAGGGTAACATAATAGAAAAAGAAATCAAAATCAATGTCATCTTTAACAAGCGGGAGTAAAAATGTTGGAAGATAAGGATAAAGATTAACGAATATTAAATATTTTATTTCTTTTTTCTTTTTTTGAAAAATGAATATTGTATTAATTATAGGCAAAGCTATATCAACATTACAATGAGTTAATTTTCAAAAAAAAATTATAATGAGTTCTAGCCTTCATTCAATTTACAAAATAACTGAAGATTCAAGGAGTGATGAAACATTACAAGTGACAATCTTATATCAATATATTGAGTTGAACTATAGTTCCCATCTACTCTTCATATCATTGGAAAAAGTGCGCCATATATTTTTAACATAGATGGTAGCTCTGATCTAGTTAACAATTTTGTTTACAAGTTGGTATTTCCCTTCTTTCATATCTTTGAATCTTCTGCTGTTTATATCCTTCCAAATGGTGTTTCATAACAAGGTGAACGTTCTCTCCTACCATGAGGATGAAGAGGAACTAAAGCCATTATAACCTAGAAATGTAGAAAGGCCAGTAGAATAAACAAAGTTATATTTTATGAAAAGATGATGAAATCTAATAATAATATTAAGACCATGAATGTCATTAGGCTTCCTTGTAACTTTGGATAAATAATTTAATAAAAAGATTTTTTTTGACTTGAGTTGACACAGAATGAGAATGTATGCAATATTTAGTAAATAATTTATGATAATAATGACATTCATGTAAAGGAATTCCAAGGATTTCATTAATGAGATCATTAGTTAGATTAATGCATATAACTTGAAAATTAGAGAATGGGTGAGTGTCATCTTGAATTACTCGAGGTCAAAGGTCATAATAGGCTGATGAAAAGTCTTTATAGGTAGAGATTCTTACTCTTCATCAATGAAAAACTATATAGGACCGCACACTTCAAATTATTCTAAATAGGATGGAGAAACAAAAATATTTATGTAACTCGCAGGAGGCATAATGGGTAAACTAAGGAGAGTGAATTTCAAAATACTTATCCTCATAAATGGAAAGACATATAGGAGGTGGAAGAGTTGGGTATCTCTCTTGAGTCCTCCAAGTCCTAGGAGGCTGAAGTTAGTTTAAGCTTAATTAAATTTCCTAAACATTAGATTAGAGTACCCTCTTGTTCTTGCCAAAAGAATAAAAGTTGTGAAGAAATTGAAGGAACAAAACCTAAAAAGTAATGGATACTATTGAGTTAAAGGTCCAAGGCCACATGTAAGAAAATCATTTCAATAAATTTTTAAAATATCAACTTCACTAACTTCAATATCCCTTTTATGCAACAAGTGCAATTATGAAGGAAAATGAAAAATAAATTACAAAGTATGTAGAGTTGATTAAAAAATCAAAATTAAGATATTTTAATGAACTATGATAAAATTAGGTATGAAAAAGTTCAGTTAAACCAAGAAAACTAATGCAAGGTTTGAAATAATTTCAATTTTATGTAAGCAACCTATAATTGTACTAATTAAAAAATTCTCAATTTATTTATAAGTTTCTAGATTGAAATCGTTCAATTAGTTCAATAAAATTGAATGTGGAACAATATGCATATCCATTGGTTGGTACACCTAGTTCTAACTAAGAGGCTCATCAAGGAGCTGGACCGAATCATAAAAGAATTTTTATGGTCTAGTAAAGTTGAGAATGTCTAAGGTGAAATGCTTTGATATAACGATGCCAAAGCAGATAGGGGGTCTTGGCTTTATTCCTATTGCTCAAATGCAGAAAGTATTGCTATTCAAGAGGGTTTGGCGTTTATTTACAGATAACACAACATTATGGATCAAATAGGTTAATCAATATCATCTTCATAACCGAAATTTCAGACAACTCCAACAATCCAAGGAATTTTCATGGATATTGAATCATTTACTTATCTTGTGAGACATTATGTATCCCCATATCACACATATGTTGGGTGATGGAGAGGACATATGGCTATGGTACAATAATTGGACCAACTCTAGCCCTGTTATTCACATAAGTGAGCTATATAGGATCAAAAATCATATTCCTTCTTATGCTAAAGTGTTAGTACTTATACATAACGGTGAATGGATTGAAACATTTAGAGTTTTTCATTTATTCGCAGAACATTTACCCAATGTTTCTGCAAGACAGAGGAAAGATAACATCGCCTGGCTACCCCATTCCAGTGGTGTGTTCAATAACAGATCTTGTCACCAGCTGATGGTTGACACGACGAAGGTAGTACCTTGGTTCAAAGTCACTTGAAAATCTATTTTAGTCCCCAAAGTTGCATTTTTTACCTGGTTGGCGATTAAACATCGATTAAGAACAAAAGATCGATGGTTTAGAGAATTTGACCCCATTTGCATTCTTTGTAAGTAGATGAATAAAAGTAGAAGCCATCTTTTCATTGAATGTCAATATAGAGCTAGCTAATGGTCATGTTGCAACTACCTCGGTACACTTTTGAGTGGATGGAAACTTTCAATTTAATCATAAGGTGTATGAAACATGGTCAGCAAAATGGAGTGATTATTAAGATTACTTCTCATACTCTCATTTACTCTATATGGAGAGAAGAATTTATAAAAGTGTGGAAGTGAGTAATCAACAACTTGGAGAACATATTATGAATTGCGTCCAAGCAGCTATTATTGCTAATGGTAAATAAGGATTAATTACATATGAAGTAAAAAGGCAATGGTTATTGTAATATTTTCTGTTATAACTCATCTGTAGATAATGGTGTAATAGTTACCTAGTTTTGTTGTCGCTAGTATGATTCTTTGTAAGGAGTTATGTAATAACATTTGCTAAGGTAATATAATTTCAATTTTAAATTTTAAAAAAAGTAATTGAAGAAACCCATTATAAAACCATAACTTACCCAATTTGCAATTTGATATAAGCTAAATGCAATATTATGGAATTGAATGCACAAACACATTTAAATGCATGAAAATAAGGTAAATTAAAAAATCATTTAAGGAAAAATCATAAATTCTTGAAAAACATCCTTAGGTTTTACCTTAAATAAAATTGGATGAACTGAGGTTGGATGTTGATAAATTTGAATCCTATAATGTAGAGGACTTCTCATAAGCTACTAATGTTGCCTGAGATTTGCCAAAGGGATGCTAGAGGAGAGAGAATAGTCACCAGAGAACTTCAAAACATGAAGAAGTGGGTGACGATGAAATGCTCCAAAAATCCTTCTTATGTTTTGTTGCACCCGGGCTTGCAACGGCCTGATGCCAAGGGCCCCGAGATCACAACCTATCAGAGGTACTGTCCTCTTTGGTCATGGGTGAGGCCACGACTCGAACCCATGACCTCAAGGTTTTATAGCTTCCACATGCTCGCCTTTTGGTGGGGTTACGTATTGATTAGCAGGCGGACCGGTGGGTTCCTCCTCTGCACCCCCACAACACAACATATCAGCTCCTCAGTTAAATCTATTAATTAGTACAAGACCCTGCAACCCATCCGTTAAATTAAACAGAAGCTTAATATAATCAAAGGCTTAAAGTTATAAAGACTGAGAAGTTAAGGAAGGATCAGACTAACATTTTTGCACCATGAATCTAAAGAACTGAGCTCCATATCACATCAATTAAATTCTTAAGAAATCACAATTTTATTAAAACAAACTAAATTACATGGCATGGGTACGTACCTAAAAGTTGGAGATCTAATCAACCCAATAGAAGAGGCATTATCAAAAAAAAAATGGACACCGAAAGCAAGTAGGGTGTTGATTGGATAAACGAGAATTGATGAAAACAAAACAAAACAAAAACAGGGGGAGAAGGAAAATGGTGGTGGAGTTGGAGAGGTTGTTTTTGTCTCCGAGGTCTGTCTGGCACCCCACGGCCTAGCAAATGACTGTTTTGGGGACAGAAAAAGCAGCGGATGTTTGCTTTTTATGTTCGCGGCAAAGTCGGGGTTTGTAGGGCAGTTAACCACCAAAAACAAACCTACTTCTACGTACGTGCCTTCACGTCTTAGCGACTTGCCTTGCACGTCCCATGCACCCGATTCTACTATGGAGTTAATTTTATGAGCCCCAAAACGTTGAGAGGAGCGATGAGGTTGGTGTTAGACCCTCGCTTCTCAGTGACCTTCACGATACGTCTTAGATTGAAGGTTAGTTAGATTACCTGCACGAGGGAGATATGTGAAAATACTTAAGGTAAATATGGGCGAGTAGGATCAAACTTGGAACGAATTTTAGTAGAGTCTTTGACCTTGTGAAGATTGACTCGATCCAGGCTAAGGACTTAGGTCCATACTCGGATGAATGGACCACGAAATGCACTTGGAGTGAATAAAGTACCAAATATATAGCAAAATTATAAAATATCAAGCAAAATACATCAAATATGGGTGCATAATTATAGTCAAATTAGCAACTTCCAAATGAAGTATTAAAAAAGAGAATTATTAGGAGTTCAAATAATAGGCTTGGGATTGGATATAACTATGAAACTGTATCCAATACCATAACTACCTTTGCCAAGGGAAAAAATGTGTATGGTGAAGAATCAACGCCTAAGACAACAAATAAGTTTGAAAAACACACATCTAAACATACACATAAATCATATACAAAAGCCACATCGATTAAGGCTCAATCTAAAAGAAAGCTTTGTACTTTCATGCATAGCTCATAATCTAGGCATATAACCTTTTATTTCTTAAGGAAAGAATAGGCACAATTCTTATACAAAGATACATAATAACATGCAATCTCACTTTTACTATTTTAGACCTCAACATCAAATTAAAAGTAGGCATCAAGCTTCTATTTATAGTAAGCCTCAAGCATAATATCATGATACATGTTTACACTCCTTATAAGAACCAATACAATCAAAGAAATATGCCTCATATATACAATTATGCTAAGTGTTCTCACTATCTAAAATGGAAGGAATGCATTCATGCACCAAACTCATAAGGTTCATTATTATAGAACCAACCCATTATTTATATAACAGGTTATATCATTTTTATGGAAAATATGGGTACATTAACAAATTTTATTTCACAAAGTAAAACTTATGGATTAAATCCTTAAGGAAGTGGGTTGAAAAGAAGAAGTAGATTAAATAATTAAGGATCTGAGCTCCTTTTAGGTATTTAAAACATATTAATTATTTTGTTTTGTAGGCCTTTAAGAAAAAGGAATAAATAACATATGGATAATAATGCTTAATGAATATGATCGATGATGCATCTCAATTTTAACTCTTAAAGACATAGATGGAGGATTAATCATATTTAGAGACGATGACAAAGGTAAATAGTTTGTATTGTAAAAGTTGGTAAAGAAGATCATACTATTATTGATAATATATTTTAATTGATAGATTAAAGAATAACTTGTTAATTATGAGTTAATTATATGAAAAAGATTATGAAGTATGTTTCAGAAGATTATGCATCATATCTGGAGTAGTTGACAATAGAATTGCATGTTTTGGAAAGAGAGAGAAGGGAATATATTTATAATGTTTATTAGTGAAGATGAATGATTTAGTAAAGGAGGTCTGGAAATGTAATCATGGACTTTATCTTCAATCTTAACTACGAGCAACTTTGTTAATGGACTTCTAAGGAATTTGAGAGAGATAGGATTTCTAGAGCTTTTCAAATGAAAATATAGTCCAAAAGCTTATTCAAGAGCAAAAATTCAATAAATTCCATTAGAATTTTTCAATTACTTCATGTAAATTTGTTTCGTCCAACTAGAGTTACTAATCTAGGTGCCAAATTTTATGATTTGATCATAGTTGATGATTTTTGTAAATTTTCGTAAGTCTATCAAAGAATAATGCATGATGGATTTATCAAATTTGTAAAGAGAGTTCAAAAGAAAGGAACTCTTTAGTGTATCAATTAGAAGTGACCATGGCAAGGGTTTTAAGAATGAAATGTTTAAAGCATTTTGTAAAGATAATAGTATTGTACAAAATTTTTCTTCTCCAAAAACCCTTCAACAAAATGGAGTTTTTGAAAGGAAAAATAGGGCATTTCTATAAATAACTAAGACCATGATAAATAAGTATGATCTTTCTAAGTATTTCTGGTAGAAATCATGTCTACCACATGATATATTTCTAATAGAGTCTACATAATCGAGTTTAGATAAAAGATCTTATGAGCTTTAGTATAGGAAGAAGCAAAAAATTAGTTACTTCAAAGATTTTGGTTGTAAATGCTATATTTTGAAAACTAAAGATAACTTAGGGAAGTTTGATTTCTGAGCATTTAAAGAAAATTTTCTTAGTTATTCTTTAACTAGAAAAGTATATAGAGTGTTTAATAAAAAGTCTCTATAAAAGATCAAATTTAGATAAAACACCTTATAAGCTTTTGCATGGGAAGCTTATAAAAATTAGTTACTTCAATGTTTTTAGTTGTAAGTACTATAGTTTTAATAAGAAAGCTAACTTAGGAAAGTTTGATCTAAAAGTAGATAAAGGAATTTTTCTTAGTGATTCCTTATCTAGAAAATCATATATTGTTTAATAGGAATAGTCTTGTTATTTAAGAGTCTATGTGTGTTGTTTTTGATGAATCTAACCCTCTTGAATTCGAAAAAGATCTTAAAGCTGATGATGTAGGTTTATCCGAGGAATTAAAGAAATTAGTCATTAAAGAAAACAAGATTGACTACCATGACACCTTATATTAGCATATTGTTAGATCAAATGAGGCAGATAAAAAGGATGAGAAGCTTCTAAGAGATTGAAAATTTTAAAAAACAAACCATCCTTAGCATCAAATGAAAGGTGATATTCAACAAAAGGTAATCACTATATCTCATTTTAGAGACTTATCTCATCTTGCTTTTATTTCTCAATTTAAGATTAAGACAATAGAAGAAACCTTTATCATGAAAATTAGATTCTTGATATAAATGAAAAATTGAACCAAATTGTGAGAAGTAAGATGTAGATTTTAATACCTAGACATAGAGATCACCAAATAATAGGTACCAAGTAGGTTTTTAAAACCAAATTAGATGAATTGGATATCAATGTGGGAAAAAGAATATATATTGGTGGTTAAAAGGTATGATCAAGAGGAGGGCCTAGACTTTAAGAAAACTTTTGCCTCGGTAGCTAGGTTAAAAGCTATTAGGTTATTAATTGTTTTAATCTTACATGAATTTTAAATTGTTTCATATGGATGTTAAACTAATTTTTAAATGGTTTTATTCAAGAACAAGTTTAATCTAATTAAACTCCTAGTTTTTAAAATCATGATGCACTAACCATGTTTACAAAATCTTAAAGGCCTTGTATGGGTTGAAATAAGCTCTGAGAGTTTGGTATGATAGTTTAAGTAAATTTCTTTTAGAAAATAAGTTCATTAAAGGCAAGATTGATACATTATTTTGTATTAAAAAGCATAAGCATGAAATTTTAATTTTTCTAGTTTATATTGATGATATTATCTTTGATGCTACTAATGTAATCATTTGCAAATAATTTTCCAAGTTTATGATTAGGGAATATGAGATGAGCATGATAGGAGAGCTCAACTTCTTTTTTGAACTTACTAACTATAATTGAAGCCTCATTGTAATGTACATTCACTGAGTAATGAAAAGTATTTAATTTAAAAAAAACTTCTTTCTCGAACTACAAATCAAGCAAATGAAGTAAGGTATGTTCACTAATCAAGAAAAGTAAGTTGAACCATTAAAAATACCTATAAGCATATAACAAAGTTGAACGAAAATGAATAGGGCAAGCTAGTTAATGTAAAGCTCTAGTTAATGTAAAGCTCTATTGAGGTATAATTGGTTATTTACTTTGTCTTACCATAGGTAGGCGTGATATTATATTTAGTGTATGATTATATATTAGATTTTATGCAAGTCCTAAGGTTTCACTTTATAGATGTTAAGTGTATACTTAGTGTAACATCTCATTACCTACAAGGAGGTTAGAATAGTAAATATGAGTGATTAATGAGAACATAGAATTTGTAATTTTCATGCTCATGCATAATATGGCATACTCATACACATGAATAGTTAAATTTTGCACATAAAAATAATTGTACATGTATTCATGGATAATTTCGAGTATAATTGAATTGAGTTGTGATTTTTAGGAATTTTGAGAATTTTGAATTTATTTATATTGGAAATTTTATTAATTAGTGGAATTGTTGGATTTTTTAAATTTTGGTGAATTTAGGAATATTTTTTGGAAAATTTTGAAAAATAGGAAAAAAGAATCAAAGGAATATTGGAGATAATTAGATTGTAAAGATGAGAGTTAAAGAAATTAGTTCAAAAGGAACTTGGTTAGAGTTAGACATTAATAAAGTGACAAGTGTCACTGACTTAGTAAGTTGCCTTTATAATTTTGTCTGGGAGTGAGTTATGATCTCAGAGAGTTAAAAAGGACTAAGTTATATGTCTAAGTGTTATTTCGTAGTCACCTTCTTCAAATTTCCTCCTAATACACAGAGTTTTTCATCAAATACCTTCTAAGAGTTTTCTTTATTTTTCCATATCCCACACCACTTCCACACTGCTAATCGTTTCTTCTGCCCTAAGAAAAACCATAAGTTGGTCATATTATATAGTGGAATACGTGTATGGCGTGAAGCTTAGGGCTTTGGAATAGTTGAAGATCTTGGAATCTTTAACAAGTAAGTATTGAGTAAATCCTTTGGAGTTATGGATTTATGAGATAAATCTGATGAATTTACTATCAATTGTATGAACATGGAATTTACGTGTTTATTCATGAACACTATGTTAATGGGATGAAAATTGTGGATATGGTGTTATTTAGTTGTTGATGGATTATTAGTGATCAAATGATGTAGAAATGAATTTTGAAGTTTGAAATAGCAATGAAATAGTGTATAGGATGAGTGTAGAAAATTAAAGGATAAAAGGTGAGATGCTTTATTTTCTATTCACTGTGCATGTATATATATGTGTGTGTACGTGAGTAGGTGAGTTCCTTAGAGACGATCAAGAAAATGATTTTTGAGTTGAAGAGTAGTTGTATAATGATGGTCTAAGATGGGACAGGGTGTATAAATGAAAGTTGAGAGGAAAATGGAGAATATGGACAAAAGTTGAAAATGCAGTGAATGGTGTATGGCAGAGCATGAAGAGTTCAACTACTGATATTTGTTTTTTTATGAGTTGAATGAAATGGAGTAGAAAGGCTAGAAATAAAAATTGAAGTGATGGATTTTGAAGAATGGAGGTCTGGGAATTTACTGAAAGTGAATAGTTGAGAGTTAAAATTTGATCTGAAACTTCCATTAATAAACTGTACCGATCTAGATCGATTTTGACAAAATTGTCTTCATGAAAGTTGTAGATCTTTCTGTTAGCTTTCCATTGATATAAAGTTTGGAAATTTTGGAGTTTTGGATCAAAAGTTATGGAGTTTAGAAGTTGAGATTCTGGAGGAGAAGAAAAAGTGGAATTTACACCGTTACGCTTTGAAGTTTTAGGCAAAATGCACCATCGTCCTATAGTGAAAATGCAATTTTTGGGTATAATGCACGACGGTGACTTTGTTGAATAATGGAAAAATGCACCGTCGTGCTTTTGACTTTGGGGTTGAATAGTGACTTTAAAGTTTTCAGAGGTGTTGAATATCCGATGAGTTTCTTGACTTGATTTTTGGTTTTTATACCCGAGAGTAGTTATAAGCTGTTGTGGATGGACACACACACACACACACACACATATGTAAGTAAGTAAGTATGTATGTATGTATATATATTCTGGTTTGGAGAAGATCATATATGGATGTTTACTGTTCATGCATGAAAAAAAACATAATGAAGTGTTAACAGAGGAGGGCGTGAACAAGTGATGTAGTGCTAAGTTTTTAAATGTAAAGTGTATAATGCAATGACGTTGTTGTTGAGGAGTTAAAAGTGTGGAAACATGGAAATGAATGCATCAGATGAAAGAGAAAGATGTTAACGTAGTAGTGAGAGAAAGCATGTGAGAAGTTTCGGTTTTGATCAATTTTTATATAAGTTTGCATTTGATATGTTTAGAGGTTGTAATGGGCATGGAAGGACTGAATATATGAATTAGGAATAGAAAGAGTAGTGGGAAGATACAATAAGTGAGAATAAAGAAATGGAAAAAAAATACAGTAGAGAGAGGTAGAAAATACGAGTTTCAGATTCTTAAGATTTGGATTATAAGTTTGATTCAGTTTGGTTTAAAAAGTGTATGGTGTAAAGAAATGCATTATCAATAAGTTAGAGGAATTTATGTTGGAAAAGAAAAAAAATGAAGTCCGAGGAAGAAGAAGCACAGTGGAGAAGAAGGATAAATTTATGCACAATGGTGACTTTTGATAATTTAATGGATTTGCATCATCGTGCGTAAGCACAATGGTGACATTTATGCATGATGGTAACTTTGGAATTGAAGGATGATTTGCACCCTCGTGCTTATGCACGACGGTGACTTTGGAATTGAAGGATGATTTGCGCCCTCGTGCTTAAGCACAATCGTGCTTTTGAGATGTTTTCCTTTTTCTGAACAGTCTTGCTTCTTTTGACCATAACTTCTTCTCTAGACCTCCAAATGACTTGATTTTTAAACCAATAGATTCCTGACACATTTTTCTACATATAAACAAAAATTGGTAGCATTCCAGATTGAATTGAAATGGATTGATCAAATGAAAGTGTGGAATCTGTTGGAACAGTGAAATAGGATTATCTTACTAAACACACTTTAGTATTTTGATTATATTTGGACTTTTAGGATTCCAAATGAGATGATTTTTAATTTGGAGTAAATTAGAGAAATGGGGCTACAAATCGTCTGAAGAAGTCGAATTGTGGTTCAGTCTCTAAGATGTTCAATTTCTGGATGGAAGTTGTGCATAGTATTCTATTTTTGAATAAGAACAATCTAAAAATGTTTGAAGTATATCTTCCAAATTACTGAACCAAATTGAGTAATTTTGGTGTCAATAGAAACATAAGACATAGAGGAATACTTTTCTAGAAGAGAGTATGACCAAATTACTTTATTTTCACTCTCTGATTGAATGTGAACAATAGACCCAAAAGTGTGTCTTCGAAAAATCTGAAGTGATTCAATGAGAAAGGAATAGAGATTTTAATGGTTTTAGTGAGGCATAAATCTAAGTATAAATTATACTTATATGAGTTTTGATATAAGAATGATTTTGTGATGAAATTGATGGAAAAATACCAGGGATTGTCATGAACATGCATTGTATATATTTCATTTCATACATGTGCATTTTTTAACACTTATAATTGTGCAAATTGTGATATATGTGTATGTTATTTGATTTAGAGGAACAATTGAAATGTCAACCTCCAGACGTTGACGGCACTTCCAGGTTTAGCTCCGGGAGCAACATGTGAGTAACCGAAACGGTTCTACTCAATTATTTGTCATGTTAGATTATGTTTAAATTACTTGATAAATGTGAATTGAATTGTGTTGATTTCCTGACAGAAGGTTCGATGATTGTGACATGTGATGCGATATTGAAGTGCTGATTGAATGTGAATGGGATGAACTATGTGCTTCAAATATGATTGATTGTGATAGATGCATTCCATACATGAATGCATAATCAGATAATGGCAGTTATAACCAGAGTAGTCACTGATCAGAGCTTAAAGCTCAACGTGTGAAAAGAGCCTTGAGCTTAGAAAGTGATTAAAAGCCTAAGGCTCACTATGTAAAATAAGCTCTGTATCCACCTCCGATAAGGGATAGTTAGTAATGAGCCCGGTATCCAAAATAGATACGGGACAGTTTAGGCACTCAGTCACAACAACGTAATAATTAGAAAGGAGTCTCATGAGCATTTCATATGCATTTTTAACAAGTCTGTTGATTGTTTGAAATGCCGAATTGATTGCTCTTAAATGTAAATGTGATACCTATGAAAAAGTGCAAAGATGTGAATTATATGTTGTATGAATTATTGTGTTGCATGAATTGAGTGAACCATGGATGATGGTGACCTCACTGAGTTCCCAAAACTCACCCAAAATTTACAAATACTTTTTAGGATCAAAAGAATACCCCGTTAGGCAACGGGAGTATACCTACTACATGCAAGTAAGAGATAAGGGTCAGGATCAATTCGCATTTGCATTTATAATTTCCTATTTTTATATAAATTTGTATATTCCGCGATTTCTGTACAATATGTATTCCGAAAGTTTTGTAAAATGTGTATGTGATTTATGTTATAAAGTAAAAACATTATGACTAAAGTGTTATGTATTTGTGAAAGGGCTCAATTGGCTATTGAAAGTTCTGTTGATTGTATTGTTGTGATTGAAAAAGTTTACGAATAAAGTAGGCCTGATTTGAAATGTTGATTTTCACAAAAAGGTGTGTATGTTTGTCATCCAAAAAAAAATTTTATACTGATTTTTGACTGACTGAGTGCTCTAGCATGCCACCCTTAAAGGGCTCAAACTCGGACATCACTGATGATGTCTGGTACGTGTCTTGCGGGAGTGGGGTGCTACACAGGTAGTTCAACTCAGACTTCAGTTTCAAGTTTGACCTTTTCTTCTAACCCATTATTTACATATTCTCTTTCAAATTTTTTGAAAGAGAAAACGGCTAGGATTTCTTACAATATGATGGAGTTAGATAAATATTTTTCTATAGATTGTGTTCCTAAAATTGAAGGTGAGTCATTCAATATCTTGTCATGGTGGAAGACATCTGCACAAAATTATTCGATCTTGCAAAACATTGCACGAGACTTGTTAGCTATTCCATCATCCATCATTGCTTTAAAGTCTGTATTTAGTACTAGTGGTCGGGTTATTACTCCTCATCATGGTTGACTTCATTATCGCATTGTGGAAGCCCTTATGTGTGCTCAAAGTTGGTTAAATAATGAAGATATTGATGGTAAATTCTTTTCTTTTTAATATATTTATTTTATCTATCTTTATATTATCTTACCT